>JANHGB010050552.1:26623-49768 GCA_026283785.1 Coracopsis vasa | reverse complement strand
ATGCTCCATCCCTGGCGGTGTTCAAGGCCAGGTTGGACAGAGCCTTGGGTGCCATGGTTTAGTGTGAGATGTCCCTGCCCATGGCAGAGGGGTTGGAACTGGATGATCTTAAGGTCCTTTCCAGCCCTAACCATTCTGTGATTCTATAAAGCGTGGCCATGCACCTTGATGTGCTTCTCTGGCTCTGCTGCTGTGGAGGAAATGAAAGGCATCCTCTGTCCCTCCATCTCAACAGGAGTTTTCTTTCTAAGGCCCTTTCCTCCGTTGCCAAACCCTTGAAACCTTAACGAATCTGGGATGGTTGTTGGTGTTTCTTCTTTCCTTGTGCGAGGAATGAAGGCTTTTTGATGTGTTAAATAGCACAGTGCCTCAGCTTCCCCCCCACCATGGCCACTTGAAGCGTGTGCTCTCCTTAACACTCTCCTCTCACCTGGTTTGAGCACGTCAGCATGCTGGTCATCCTCCTGAACTGCGTCACCCTGGGCATGTTCCAGCCCTGCGAGGACGTGGAGTGCCAGTCGGAGCGGTGCACCATCCTGGAGGTAAGGATCCCATGCTGTCCCGCTTGCCTGGGCTGTGTGGGGTGCAGGGGGGTGCCCATCCTAGAGCTCCATCTCGTCCCTTCTTCCCAAAGCCCTTCCCATAGGGATGGTTTTTGCAATAAACCACACTTTGCCATGCAAACCTCTTCTGCCATGGCCCTAGGTGAGACCCAAAGGCTGGTTTGCATTTACCCCAGCAAGATCCTTTCTCTATGCATTTAATAAGGGTTGGGAGGCTTGGAACTGGGCATCCAGCTCCAACTGGAGGTGTTGAATGGTTTTTACTTACAGGATGGCCAGTGCCACAGGGAACCTCTTCCTCACAGTCAGTTCAACCCCAGCCAGCTTGGAGCTGGCATCTCTTTCCTGCAGTCCGGCCTTTGCAATACAGCACTGATGACTTTGCCCTCTTATTGCCTTCTTCATGAACAAAAATGCATGGGATGAGCCCATGTCTGCTCCCCTCTGCAGTGGAACCCCCCAAGTAACAGCACTTCCAGTGCCAGGATAACCTCCTAACCAACCTTTGGGAAGTGCCTACCCATACAAAGCTCACAGACCCTTGTTGGCCATCCCAAGCTCAGTGGGGCATCACGCTTGTCACTTCATCCCTTGCTGCATCCTGGCAATCCCCTCGCTGCCATATGCCTGCGGGATTCATTTTGGAAGCACATCCCAGCAGCATCTGGTGTGTGGGCTGCACCTTGGCGCTGGGCTTCCTGCAGCAACCCTGTGCTGGGGCTTGGAACCAGCTTTCCTTGTTCCTAATGCATTACGTCAATGGAAGCAGGGACTACCGGCATGTGGTAGTGTGGATCTGCTGCTTAACTTCCCTTGGAGTGATTCAGGGAAGCCAGTGGGATCCTTCCAGTTCTGCTGCCTCTTGCAGAGATTGGTCCAGACCTGCCTGCAAAATGCCAGGAATAGCAGAGTTTATCATCAAAGCCTCTTTCAACCTTTAAATAGTTCCTGCTAAATGCAGAGCCAAGTAAACCAGGTGAATTGAGGCGCCATTAGAGGTTCCTCATGGAATGAGATCAGCTTTGGAGGCATCCAGCATTGGGATCATCTCAGAGAGTCAGGGTTGGTGTGAAGCAGCACCCAGAAGTGGCTGCTCCATCTCCTTCACCTGAAAGTGTCACACTGCTGGTAGCTGTGAGCCCCCATATTACCCATCACAAAGTGTCACATCTCTCCCGAATGGTGACATTCCATGTGCCTGCTGTTTTCCTGCATGTGGGGCTTTGTTGGTGGCATCCCTGCCAAAATGTCCAGGCAGCCAAAGTGAATCCTGCCTGGATGAGGAGGTGACATTATTGAATGGCCGTTTGCTTCCTTTTCCCCATAATTCAATCAGGTTGCAGCCACACAGCTTCCATGGGCTGTTCTCCCCAGAACAGACACACATAGAATCCGCAAGGAGCCCAGGCACTGAATCTGGAATGTGAATGATTCCAATGTATTGAGTACATGTTCTCCTGATGGGTTTGCAGGCAGGAACAGGCTGCAAGTAAAGCCATCGTTATCCCTCAGCATCCCACAGCTTCCAGGCAGGAATGAAAGCCAGAACATGAGGTAGAAAAGCCTGAACTTCTTTATGGAGGCATTTGGATGCCAGGTATTAAATGAACTGAAATAATGGAGCAAAACTTCCGTGTTAGTTTATCAAGGGAAAGGTTGGTTGGTAAAGCCAACAGCCAGAGGAGATGGTGCTCGCACAGAGCCACGCATTGCCGCATGGATGCACAGCGGGAGCTTGGCTGCCATGTGGATGTTGTGGTGATTATACCATTAATCCACTTAGGCCTCAATATGGAAGTGCCAGACCCAACACCAAACAGTATGGTCATTATGGGCTGGTTTGGACAGCAGCAGACGTGGCTGTAGATTGAGAAGTTCCAGTCTGTCACTCAAAACAGCAAAGCCTCTGCACAAGAGCAATCTGTATCTCCTGATGTTCAAGTTTACAGGCAACGTGTAGAGGAGTCTTTACAACAGAGTCCATTTCATGGCATCCTCAAGTTACCATCCACATTTTGTGCAGGAACCTTCTGGAATCTCCAGAAGGCTGGAGAAATCCCAGCTGTCCAAGTCCTCACTACTCTACACAAGTCTTTCTTTAAGTAAAGACTGAGGCATGTTCTATGGGGCAGCAATGGATTCATTTGTGCACCTTTAATGTCTCTTCTTGTTTTCACAGTAATCTAAGCCCCTACATTTTGATCTTCATCAAAGGTGCTGGGCACCCAGGATGCCCTGAGCCTCTGCACCACAAGGAACCGCTCCAGTCATCCCTCACATGCAGCAGAACTGTCCTTATAGTCACTGCTTCAACCTCTCTTGGTGTGCACATTCACTCCCAGCTCTGTGTGGGTCTGTGGGTAGGAACCTGGTCCCTTCAGAAGTCCATGAAGGCATCAGAGGTGAAGCACATCCCCTTGTGTTAGATGGGACAAATTCTTTCTAGGAGGTACCGAGCCACCCAGTCTGGTAACACAGCTCCCACTGCAGGTTGCTGAGACCTCATGGACCCAACCACAATGTGTGGGCTTTAAATGCCAGGAGGAACACGCAGCCTGTACAACAGTGATGTCCTTCTATCTTTGTCAGTAGATTGACAGAAGCTGCTAATGCTTCCCAGGCAGTTGAATGACCCCAGAGCTACGCTTAGGGATTGCCATCACCCATCAGGTATTGCAGGTTCTATTTCTGGGTTGGGTAGGTGGCATTTTGGTACCGGTGCTTTGCCTTGCTGCATCTGCCGGGGTACACAGAGTGCCTCTGCAATGCTCATGTCTCTGCTTTCCCTTTCCCTGCTAAGACTGCCCAGCAGAACTGACTGTAATAATCTTTTACTGGTCTCCAGGCATTTGACGACTTCATTTTCGCTTTCTTTGCGGTGGAGATGGTCATCAAGATGGTGGCTCTGGGGATCTTCGGGCAGAAGTGTTACCTTGGAGATACCTGGAATCGTCTGGACTTCTTCATCGTGATGGCGGGGTCGGTAACAAAGCCTCATGCATTTCTTCTTTGTCCTGAAAGCAGGAAAACCCCAGAGAGCCAAATCCGTGGGTTGTCCTGGCTGGTTTTCATGATGCCTTGTGGAAGCTGCAGGCTCAAGCCAAGGCAGAGTCTCGTAAGCCTCATTTGGTTTCACCTCTGGCAACCACACTGGGTTATGGGATAGGGTACGAATGCCAGGGCAAAAGCCATCGGGTGTTCAGTAGCAATCCTTTTGCCAGTGTTGTCTCTGTCAAATCAAGTGCATGGTGATCTAGTCCCTTGTGATGGCCAATGATGTCCCAGTGGTTGTGGTTAAGCCTGCTGTCTCCAGGATGGATGGAAGAGCACACAACAGCTCAGCCCAGCTTCTGCTGCATAACACCATGAGAGTGAGGCAGAGAGGCAGGAGTTGGCCAAACAAGGCGAACATAACCCCAAAACCTGGTTTAGAACACTGAGATCCTGATGCTAGAAGCTGGCCAGAAGCTGATCCAAATGACAAGTGCATGCAAATGCCTCCTGGAAGCTTCTCTTGGTTTAATACCATCCCCTACAGCTGCTTATGTGTGCAGGATGTGGTAGCAAACAGATACAAGGAAGAGCTGCGTGCTTTTGACACCAGTTCCCTCACACCCAAGGGAGAAACTGAATGGGCTTAAAGCTTGGCAAGTCTAAAACTTGCTCCTATAAATAGATGTGGTTTAGAAACCCCAGGCTCTGTTACCTGCTTAGATACCCTAGGAAGGGCTAGGCTGCTTTAATGATAGAGCTCTGCCTTATTTCTGAATCCCTGGGTTTCTAATGACCAGCCTGGGGTTAATGAGAACATTCCTCTAGTATGCTGGGGCATTTTTACCCTTACATCAGTGATGTACAATCTTCACTGCACTAATGGGGTTTTGTTTCGCTCCATGTTATTTGTGTGGCATACAATTAGGAATGGCCTTACTGGATTGAATAAAACATGAGCTCTCCTGAGCAGAGCTTCCTTTGAACCCAAGTGTGGTGGAACCAGGAAGGAACAGCAGGGACAACAGGAACAGCAGTGAATTATTGCTTCTTTCCAAAGCCTTGCTGCAGTGTTTAAGCCAGAAATAGTAGGAGAAGGGAAAGGCTGTGATTGCAGCTTGGGATCGGGAGTCTGCCATCCATAACCAGTGTGCAGACAGTGTTTCCCCACGCTGGACCTGCAGGATGAGCTCTTCTGATGGGCAAGCAGAGGTTCCCCACAGCATCAAACAGGAGAATAAAATGGAGGCAGAAAGGCTGAGCCCTCTGCTCACACCTCAGCACCAGCTTTGGCACCAGGATCTTTGTTCATGTCGCACTTGGGACAAGGGGGAAGGTGGCTGGAGGTCCAGCTGGTAGTTTTCCAAGGAAGACTGTGGCTGGCATATGTTTGAGAAGAATGAACACAGCACCAGGAGACCCCAATGGGAAGCCCTGCTGCCACTGGCATTGCTCAGGCTGAAGGTGGGAAGAGGAATGTCCCTTCCCTGGCTGATCCTGGGCCGTCTCCAGATGATTTGGGTGTATTCAAGCCATACCTGTGACGTTATTTCCCATCTCTAAGAAGAGAGTTCTGGCCTGGGAGCTGGGCTGGCTGGTAACACCGATGGAGGGCCAGGAGAAGCTGTGCAATGGGCTGTGGTTCTTCACCTATCCCCCCATCACTGTTCAATCCAGCATTTGCTCCTAAAACTGGAGGTGGTTTTAGGCAGGGAGCACACTACTGGAACAACAGGGGTTGCTTTTCCCAGCAAGCAGATGGGTGTGATGAAGTTACTGTGAAGTTTTCTATGATAAGAAGGGAAGCAAGTGATAAGCAGTGCTGCCTGCTTGGTTTGTCCCATTCAGTATCCTCCTGATTTGGCTTACTAGCAGCGTATACCAAGGAGAGCAGAGGGGAAGCAGGGAAACTACAGAATAAACCTATCTATCTCCTGCCTGAAGTTTGTTCCAGCACTGGAAGCCCTTTCATGTTTTGCTCACCTCAGAAATGCACCCTGGACCGTTTCAGACCAGATGGAGCTTACAACCTTTGAGTCTGTCCAGCAGCCAAGTTGAGAGCATTCCCAAGCATCCAAAACGTTGTCCACAAGAGCTGAAACCAGAGAGGTTTCTCATGCACCCAGTCCCTGGAGACGTTGCAGCCTCATATGATGATGTGCTTTGGACATCTTTAACTTGACAGCTAAAGGACTGGAAGCTGTTTATGGCAGAAGCCATTGGAAAGGCTTGTGCTTCCTTTCTTTTAAGGACTAAGAGGTTGTAAGGAATCACCTACCAAGTGTTAGTCCACCCAGGCCTCCTATCCCTCCATAATTTCCAGCTCCAGCAGGTTTCTGTCAGGCATTTCCAGGGAATTCTTGGTTTACAAGTGTGATATAAGAACAGGAGCCCAAGCTTGGGTCCTTTTTCTTGAGGGTTCAAACTGCTTGCGGATGGTCCAATCTGGAATCTATCAAGTGTTTCGGATTGGCTTCAGTGGGCAGTGTAGATCCTCCTGAGACTTACTTTCAGATCCTAAATGGATCATGGAAATCCAAAGTATCAGGGTCAGAAAGTTGGTTTCCTAGGCCAAATCCTGGCTTTTTCATCTCTTATCAGCCCCATTGAAACTGTAAGGGCCAAGTAAAAGTGAAGACCAGGGAGTTCACCCTTTAAGATGCCAATGGTTGCATGTGCTCCCTGGAGTACAAAACCAGCTCTCACTGGAGCAGTTCATACTCCTTTTACTTGCTATTAGTAGTTCAAAACCTGCACCAGTTACACTAAAATCCACTTACTCAGCCACCTAAAACACTGTGAGTGCTGTATTGGGACCTCGCCAGCTTCACACTATTCACATCAGGGACCTTAAACAATGCTATGTCTATATGTGCAAGGTCTGTTTAGAGCAGACACCTGGTGCTGGCTCCAGGCCCCTCGGTGCAGGTGTGAATGGGCATTTCCGATGGCTTTCCCACTGTGTGGTCCTTCCTGCAGCTCCGGGCTGCTTTAATGACCACACATTAGATTTAGAACCTGGTTTGGTGCCGTGCTGGGTTTTAAAGCTATTCATCATGTTCGGCTCCGTTCCTATGTATGAGCTTGAAGGTGGTTTTGATTTATAAAGTCTCACTAACTGCTTCAGGAATAACAAGTATCTCTGGAAGGTTATTGCTAAAACCAGCCCCAAATCAGCAGGCAAATTAAAGCTAACAGGCCAAAGTGCAATGCCAGTGATACCAACCAGCTTCAGGACAAAGACAGAAGAGAAGCAAGCAGCAGAACATCTACATATTCCCAGTTAGACTTCATAGAGCAGGGCAAAGCACCAAATAAAAGGCTCCAGCAAGGCAGAGCATGGGCACACGAGCAGTGATGCACCTGAGCAAGGCTGGCCCAAAACCAAGCCTCCCTTTGCTATTGCCCGAAAACCATTCAGTTGTTGCTTAAGTCCATTTGGTGGTTGCTTCTTGATGGCATCTAATGATTTTGGTCCATCCTCACTGCAGGATGCTTCAAATCTCTCCTTCCCTCTGAAGCGCCTGGTTGCAGATTCCAGCTCGTATTTGCCTTCCTTCTTCCATATCTGCTTGTTTATTAACAAACCCCCACAAAACAAAAGCTCTTTCTCCATGGGATGCAGCAGCTTGCTCACAGGGTGGCTTTTGATGCTGTTCTGTTGTTTGAACAGGCGTGGTGAGAGATTTGTGACATATTTACAAGTGCTTCCCTCTAGTCAAACTCATAAATTGTAATTACAGCCATGCTAACTAGCCATAACCCCATTAAAAACCCAACGCTGCACACATTTGCCACTCAGCTCTATAAAAGAGCAAGAAAATTGACTTGACTTAACATCCTTCCCAGCCTGGGAGAGAAATGTTTATGGGAAATGGAGACGGAGCATGGAAAAGAAAATGTTCCTTATTCTTAATAATAAAATGGAAACCAAACTACTTTAACATTGTTTGTTGGCTCGGTTATTCACAGGTTTTGTCACAGGGAAAGAGATAAGCTGGGATGAAAATACACTGGGGTGCTAGTAGGGGGTATAATAGCAGAAGCATCTTAGTGACTTTGAGCTGCATAGAGTTGTGCAGTGGAAAGGCTGCGGATGCACTGCTGATGGAGCACTATAAGCTAATGGGAAGGGAGAGCATCACGGCTATGGGAGCTGAGCAGGTAACTGGGGGCTGCCAACTGCCCTGATTTCACTTTGCTGCTCCTCGTTGTGCTTTCTAGTGTGTTACCTGTGCCTGCAGCCCATTATCCCACATCTGCACCATCACTGCTTGTGGGGGTATTTTCTCTTAGGGGCTAGAATAGTCCTTATGTCCCCCATTGAGAGCATTGTGCACATTGTGAGCTGCAGATACAGACTGGGTGGTTTTCAAGTCTGGACACGCAGGCAGCCCCCGCAAGCAAGCATCCCACATCCTGACACTTTCCCTCTTTCCCCTGCAGCATGATGGAGTATTCTCTGGATGGACACAACGTGAGCTTGTCTGCGATCCGCACCGTCCGGGTCCTTCGGCCGCTACGAGCCATTAACAGGGTCCCAAGTAAGTAATGCCTTCATCTGCAGCTTGGGCTCTGCCTGGTTCACTCCCTTAGGAAAACCAGGGTGTTAAAGCTACCCCAGCCAGCAATCTGTGTGCTAAGCCTTGCAGTAATATCCTATTCTCTTGCTGCTGAGAGCAAGTTCATTGATTTTAGCTTTTAATGGCAAGTTTGAGATCATTTATTATGATTATCAGTGTTAGTAAAGGGCAAGGGAGTAGATTTTATACCTGGAGGACCACATTTGCATGGCTGTTTTCCAACGCTTTGTGAGCTCTGAAGCAAATAACTCTGCTTCTAGTGCAAAGGAAATAACAAAGGTCCCATAAAGAAAGGGGAAAGGTCAGTTCAAACAAGGATCTCCTTGCCCTGGATGGCTTCATTTTCCCCTCTTGGCTATTTAAGGTTTTCCCTTTTCTTTGTGCTCGGGATTAGAAGCGCAGCAGCCTCCATTGTCAGTAAAATACCACAGAGGGTTTGCTGTCGTGTAGAACAAAATTGGGTTCATCCATGAGAGTAAGTTCAAGTGGCCCCTAAATCCATTTTGAAGTGGCTTCAGCTGCTTGTCTTCTAAGTCCAATTTGAAAGACCAACCAACAGATTGAGATCATTTCTGGCCGGAATCGGCCATCTGCTGAGCAGTCCTTTGCAAGGTACTAATTTCATGGCACTTTCATCATGTTTTAACACAAATCCACCCCATTCAAACTGCAGCAGCATTGAATGGAAATCAGAGAGGTTCCTTGCAAAAGAAAGTACAGTTCTTGGTCTTTCTAAAAGCACTTTTGAATGACGCAGCACTGATTTGTCCTCGTTGAGCAGCCTGCCTGGATGAACTGCCTGTCATGTCTGCGTATCTAGGGACAGCAAAACCAGCTCCCCCAGAAGGGTTTGGGTTCCAGTGCCTCAGGTGAACGTGCAATGGAATAGATGGAATTTTACACACAGCACTCTCTGAAGTTTCTTTCTGAGTTATATTCTCCAGGATTGTTCTTTAGAAGAAAACATTAATAATCTACAGAATTCCCAGTGATTTTAGGAGTTTAAAACAAGACCCAAAGAAAGAGAGGCTAAAAAGGACCATGAAACCCTCCCGAGCTTTGTTTTTCCTACTGAGGTTTGGTTACCAAGGTTTCGGAGCAGCCCCAAAGCACAACACAAAGTTTTCCGCTGGGATTTTGAGCACGGTGGCTCCGTGGCCTCCCTGGGATGGAAGGAGCAGAGGGATGCTGGCACGTGCTTGGCTCGGAGCCCCGCTGAGGTTTCAGGCTGGGGTGAGGACCAGGCTCGCTCTGAAGCTATTTAAATCCACAAAGCCCTTCATAGCTCTCCCTTGAAATAGTGGGAATGTCAAGCTGGGATTCAGCTGGGGGAATTTGTGGATTCACATGCCTATTAAACCGAGGCCCAGGGATCCCAACACCTCCAAGTCTGGGTGAAATCTTGGTCTGTGTCCACCTTGTGTTCTTCTGCCTTAGGAGTCTGATACTGAAGTTTTCAAGGAAGTCTTTTAGGCCATCTTCTGCTGTACTTGCTACTTCACTTCTTAATCTCTTTCAAAGGATAGGCAATAGAAAACACTCCATTTTTTGTTAATAGTATGTGAGATTGAATCCAAAGAGCCCAATCCATGTTTAGAGTTGAGCTGCCTGGCTTGAGGAGCAGCTAGGCTGGTCTTACACCACTACCAGCATCTTGAACAAGCGCCAGGGCAGGATTAGTATGCTTAGAAATACCTCAGTTCCTGGAGGGCAGATCATCACAGCCTCCACTTGTCGATGAGACACTAACTCCATCCGCTTTAACACCGATACTTTTGCTGTTTCAGACTGAGATAATCCAGGGTCTGTGGAGAATGGATAGTGACAGCCCTCTGTTGTGCTGTATTTTTGCAGTTTCCGGTAATAACAGAGTTACATTTCTAGTCTTTCATCCATGGGGATGCTGCAGCTTAGCCAGGGATTTCCTTGGACATCCACCCCATCCCAGACAACACACAGCAGCAGGTTGCACTCAGCCCCATCCATGCCGTCCCCAGCAGCAGGACAGTGATGCTTCCCCAGCCACCACACCACTGTCAGGAGCAGGGTTTTCAGCTCAGTGGCAGTCACAAAAGGCCATGGAGCAGATAGGAATGATGGCTGGGTCAGAAGCAATGAGCCTGGTGTTCAGTCACGGCACAGGGAAAGCAGGGACCCATGAGGAATAGCCTGGCGATTTCCCCCTGTGATGTCTGGGCACTTGCCTGGGCTCCAGCCAGCACTATTAGCTCTTTGCTTCCAGGCACAATAAATTCAGCAGCAAGATTAGTTCATTTCTATTTTGTTTGTTAAGAAAAGAAAGGAGAACCCTGGCCAATAAAAACCTCATCTCTATTAGAAATTATTCCTTGAAAATGACTGGAAAATGTAATTCCCGCGATTTATACGTTTGGCAGAGGCTGTAGTCATGGGAGTTTTTTAATCATGGTCACTGGGTTTCTTTCAAATCCATTTCACTGCTTTACTTTTTCTACTGTGTGCTTTAAAGCAGGTAGCTTTAAATGGGAGCGAAGAGAAATCCTGCTCCTTGTTCCAGCCCAACCGATGCTCGTGCTCTTTTCCCATGGCACACTCGCCATTCTGCTGAGACCCCAGAGCACCCTTAGTGGGTAGTGAACAGATGGATTCAATCTCGAGGATGGTGCCACTAAACAGCCCAAAATACCAGAAGTAGCTGAGCAGAAAACAGTTGTCTGGCCCAGGGAGATCAATTTTAACCATTTTTGGGAAGAAAAGAGTGAGGATATTAGTGGGAATGAGAGGGGGGGAAAAAAGAAGTAATGGCCAGCATCCTCTTTCCATGGGAATGAAGTGTGTCTTTCCTGCTTTTCCAAAGATAGATAGATTTGCAAGGAAAGCCTGCAGGGCATTGCTGTGGGATGTGCTCCTGGGGGGCTCACGATGACAGCAAGTGCTGGGAACAAGTGTTACAAAACCAAACCCCCATTTGCCTCCCGATCTGGGATTCCTCTTGCACTTGGAGCAGAGGTCGGTGCTTCCCATCAGCTGGCACCAGCGTTGCGGTTACAGCGGGTGGCAGAGATGCCAGCATCCTGCATGGCACTTGACAACATACATACACTCATTGCCAGCACCCTGTCCCTTCCCTGCAGGGTGGCTTTGGCACCGGGGTGCCAGGGGGACCGGGTTTGGAGGGCAGCCGGCGGCGCTGGCACGGGGCCGGGTGCCGGGATCGTGGCTCCTCCGGAGAGGCAACCGCAGCCGGTGCCAGGAGCAGGGAGCCGCACCGGAGCCAAGATGCATCTGGGCATGGAGACCTTGCCAGGCTCTTGCCCTGGGAGGCAGAGGTTATTCCTCACACCTCATTATTTATTAGCACAGACATCTTTGCTTGGCGGTTCATCCACTCGTGCCGCGCTGACAAGGTAATGTCAGCTCCGGCCCCGCTTGGCTGGGCTGCGTTTCCGCTGGCACAGGGACACGAGGAAAGGGGTAATGCGACGTGACGGGGCTCCAGATCCTGCCAGCATTGCTGCTACAGCCTGGAGGTGCCAGCTTGGATGGGCACTTCTCTCCTGCTCCTTCCAGCACCCATCCTAGCAGCCCAGCGTCATTGATTTAGCAGGAGAGGCATCAGGCATGAGGGATGACTGAGGAGCTGGCTGAAGGAATAAGCCAATGTGGAAATGCCATTCACCATTCAAATGGGTGCCTGGTGGAGAGCAGCATCCTGCTAGGGGAAATGAAGGGAGAAAAGGCTTCACACAGGCAGGAAAAGGTGTTTACAGAGCAGAAGTTTAGTGGGATAAAATACCTCCAAAGGCATCAGTGTCACCTTACCCACCAGCCACATTGATTTCCACTGTGTCATAAACGTGAGCCCTGCTCTCTGCTGAGCACTGGGCTCCTGAGGCTTGGTTTCTGGCTTTATTCTTTCCTATGATTCAACATTTGTCTTTGTCTCTTCCTCTTTTCATTAGTCCTCCTCTCATCAATTATCAGCTGTTGAAATGATGGCTGGGCGCTATCTCAGAGATTCATTTAACCTCTATTGAACTGCTGAGCTGCAAGTCATTACTCTCTCTTTATTCCTGCTTCATCCTTGAGTTGGAAGGTGCCCTCCTGTGAGCCAGGGCAGCCCCAGGTGCCAGCCCAGTCCCAGCCTGCTTGCCCATGCTGCCCTGGACTCATTCCTCAAGCTTCTTGTATAGGATGGAAGAGCTTGCACAGAAATCAGCATTACCCTGGCAGCAAAGGGGCTGGGAGAGCCCCTGCTCTGCCTGCAGGTTCATAGGGAGGTGTGGAACCAGCTGGGAAGCTTGCACAGGAGGAAGGGAAGGGAGCAGAGCTGAGGGTTTTCCATAGAGGAAGAAACATTTGCATCCTGTTTTCCCCCCTTAAACAGAATTTCCCCTGCATCCCTTGCTTGGCAGTCCTGTGGCCAGCATGAGGGGAGTCCTCCATGGAAGAGGAATTGTCCATGGAGGAGGCCTGGAGGAGCCGCAGTGGTCATCCTACATGAGGCTCTGTATTGTTCAGGGAACACTGTGTGGGTCCTGAGAGATGTTCAATACGTTTATATATCTTTTGTTAATTCCTCAGAAGGGTGATGGTTTGGGGGATGTTCCTCCAGGAAAGGCGGTCTTACAACTTCACCCATGTTTGTGTGGGCCCATATTACTGACAACACCTGAAAATCCCACCCTTAAACCCACCCTTTGGAGGTAACACTGTTCCTATATGTGGCTAAGCCTTTTGCACTCTTTACCTCTCTTTTCAGCCTTAGGGCTTAAGGGAAAACACAAACCCCCCAATTCCTCTACCCAGGATGCACTCCCAAGCTGGGAATGGGGTGGCATTCACGCTCTCCCCATCAAAGGGCTTCTCTAACCTCTTTTCTCCTTCTCCCCACAGGTATGCGAATACTCGTCACCCTGCTGTTAGATACTCTGCCTATGTTAGGCAACGTCCTCCTCTTGTGCTTCTTTGTCTTCTTCATCTTTGGGATTGTCGGTGTGCAGCTCTGGGCAGGGCTGCTGAGGAACAGATGTTTCCTAGACAGGAATTTTGCAATGTAAGTACAGCAAAAATGTTTCCACCTTTTCCCATTTTCTCTCTCTTCCCCATCCGGTGGGATTGCAGGAGCTGAACTGGGAGCACAGATCTTAACTGGGCTGGCATCCTGAGTCACAAGGTTCATAGAATCATAGGATGGTTTGGCTTGGAAAGGACCTTAAAAGTCATCCAGCTCCTGCCACAGGCAGGGACAGCTTCCACTAGACCAGGTTGATCCAATCCCCTTCCAGTTTGGCCTTGGACACTGCCAGGGAGGTTCTTGGATTCAGAACTCCAAGTGTGGAGTTTTGGGTATTTTTTGCCTGTAAAAACCCCATTTGTCATCAAGTTACTGAGGCTTTGAAATGCCTTGGTGGTGTTTGCCCTGTGTACCTGAAGGACAAAGACTGTGGTTTGGATTATCTCTGCCTGAGGAAGCTGACATCCCTGACTCAGGGATTTGAGGGATTTAGAACAAACCAAAGCTTTACAGCTTTCCTTAAACGGCCACTTCCCAAAGCTGGGAGGCCTGGGGGTCACCCAGCACACCCCAGCACCTGCCAGGGACAAACAGCACCGTGGACACGCTGCTGAAACACCCGAATAAATCTTTGGAGGTGTGTTAAGATAGGAAGCTTGATGTGAAAGCCATTAAAGACATTTGTGCATCCTGATACAGGCATCAGGGATGGGCATCACGTTTAACCATCTGCTCTTTTTGATGCAACTTTAGATTTGGTTCTTCCAAGGTAGGCAATTGCATGGACCAGCATCCCTTAGCACCTTAGCTAGGTGCTGAGGGTGCTAATAGTTGTTAATTGCCCTGATGAGCGTTACCTGGGACCAACACCTCACCCATGGCCCAGGAGCTCTATTTAAGCTCAGCCTGTGGCTCTTAGCCCTGGTTTAGAGCTGGGCTGTTGGTGTGCTTGTTTTCAGCTCTTTGTTCCTGGTTTCTTTAGCTCCTTCCTGAGTTCCCTGTGTGAGTTCTGTGTCTGGTTCATTGCTTACCATGTCTGGGGCTTTGGGTGAACCCTGCTGTTCTGGGCTCTGCCTGCTGTGTTCACCCTCTGTCCATGCAGGAACTGCTGGCACTGGGATGTCTCTTGCCTCCTGGCTCATCCCCTGTCATAGGGCAGCTTGGGCTGTTCTGCACTTACCCCTTCAGAGGTGCAGTGTAAGGGCGCACCTTAAAACCCATCAGCACAACCAAAAGCTCAAAGCCAAGTGCAAGCTTCTACAGCAAAGGGAGCTCTGCCTGGGAAGATCCTTCCAAAGGGCTCCTGTTGGAGACTGCTGAAGATGTCAGTGGCTCAGAGGTGAGGAAATGCCTGAGATCAGCTATCAGGGCAACCCCAGCTCTGTAAGAGAGATAGAGCCCATGATTATATCTGTTTGCAATCATTTGCTGTCTACAATTTGTGTCTGGAAGACAAGCACAGATTATCCCCCAGCTCTACCCCAGGTCCTGTTCCTGCCTCTTGCTGATTACTCCTGATGGGTTTCAGCTCTCTGAGCCTTTCTCTGTGCTGCAGCCCATCTCTGATGGCACTCACCCCATCAGAGATGCTGAAGGGCAGAAAATCGATGAGTCTGCCATGTGTGTATGCTCCTGCATCTTGATGCTCCGACCTTGCAGGCTATCTCCTGCATGCACAGCAGGTATTTACTGGTCACCAAGACCCTTATCATTCAAAGTAACCCCTGAGCTCTCATTTAAAAGCCTAAGAGTAGTGTTAAAGCTGTGCTCAGGTGGCCCTTGTTGCATGGGGCAGGCAGTGCTTTGAGCAGGAGTGCAGAGCTGTAATTAGCTTCAATGAATCCCTCTCATCTCTTTCACCAGGTTTCTGAAATGCTCTGTGATTCCTGCAAAGTGGAGCTGTTAAAGTTAACCGTGGGGGAAGCATTTTGCTAAGTACAGATATTAAACAGGCCCTTATGTAATGGCCATTAGCAGCATCAAAGGCAGCACAGGATTTGCTTATCAGGGTCTTGGTCCTGGTCACAGAAGGCAAAGTCAGGCTCCTTGTGCTGAGCCTGAGGAGCTGTGCTTGGAAAGGTAGGAGGTTTGTAAGAGGTTTTCTCCTTCCCACCCCACTGCAGCTCTGTGCTGGTTCCTGGGTCCCCCCCAGCAGCAGGTAGTGGTGAATTTGGGTGGCTGTGGGCTTATGTGTTGCTTTTGACTAAGTCCTGATGCCATGTGCTCAGGGATGCTGAGTGAAGTTACAGCATTCCAGAGGAATTGGGAGAAACTAGGCTCCTGGCTTGCCCATGGGGCAGCTGTGTTGCAAGACAGGGCTACTCCAACTCTGTTGTAATCATCATAACACGTTATGCTATATAAGCATAGCAAATATGGGTTGCTCTGGTAGCACCACTGACTAAAGCTACTATCTTAGTCTGTGTTTTGCTGCATTAGCTTAAGACCTGAGAAATCTGATTGCAATTGTACCAGTCCCTCTGTTTCCAGTTAGAAACTATCCTAGGTTGGAGCTTGGAGTGGAAGTTTTGGGGAATCCAGATGGAATTGTTCCTATCTTTTCTGTCATTCCTGATACATTCTCCTGAATCCATAGTTCTAGGCATTGGGATATGTAGTGGTCTTTAACACCTGTTTATCCCTGTAATGGTCTTTAACACCCCAATAACAAGTTGTACATGGGGAAGAGGCATGGAGTGATAGTAATAGGGAAAGCATATGAGGGTTACATCTTCTTGCTCTTGTACAGATGGTCCAAAATATACAGCATTGGGCCCAAATTATCAGGTCCTGCAGCCCAGCAGCAGATGCTATCTCCTTGCAAGACAGTGTGGAGATAAAGGCAAAGTCATGCCCAGGGTTGGATTGGGCTGGGGTCCATCACTGTGTCCTCCTGCTCCATCCTTGTGCCATGCTGCTGTGCTCGGGATCAGTGCTGGAGAGCCCAAACCATCCATCCCCTTCCAGGGAGAGCTGCAGGAGAGACCAAAGCCAACAACAAAACCTTCACCCAGGGGATGCAGGATTAAAGTTAAGCTCTGGTTTTGGTTAGAAGTAAACAGAATAGAGCTCTGTGGGAAAGGGGGAATGAGATTCTGGTCATTTAGTTCTGTTTGCCAAGTCCCACTAAATCCCAGTGGTGTTAGCCTAAAAATAGTGTTTTCCAGCCCTTCACTGGGCTGTGAGGGGCTGGAGGGCGGGCAGATGAGCTGTGAGCCCAGGTTGGGGCTGAGCAGATGATGGTCCTGGCTATGATTTTCCTTACAGCCCTATAAAGGAACATACCTGTTATTGGTGAGACTCACCTTGGTGGTGGTGTCAAACCCTTCCAGATGAAAACAGAGCTGCTTTAAAGCGAGGGTGAGCATCTGAACACAAGGCAAGGAAGGTCATAGCCCCAAAGCCTTTCTGGAGAAAGGAAATTCAAGCGAGCTCAGCCCAGTGCTTCAAATACAGTTTCTTACCTGCTGCATGCTGCTTTGCATTCTTTCTGCCAGCAGCTTTCTGGGCCATTCGACTTGAAGGCAGGCATCAGATGGAAGGAGGGACTTTGAATTTTGCCATCATTCTTCTTCCTGGGGAAACCATTTCTTTGAAATCCCCCTTGAAAGTGGGCAGCTGCAAGTAAAAGAAGCTATTTTTAAATACAGCACATTCTGATAGAGATTTGGGGGCTTCTTTTGAGGTGCCTTTCTCTCTCTCTTTGAAAGCTGCCCTGTTGCAAGGCAATAAGATACCATGCTGGAAGGAGGTTGGATTTATTAAGGACTCTTTTAGTAGATTTGAAGGAATTGCAGGCAGTTCCTGGGCTGCTGCAGTAGCGGGTTGGCAAGCAATATAAACTGGAGTGGGTCACTCCCCAGCCAGCCTTAGAGACTAGAGTGGGGCTTCTGAAGTCTCCGGTGGTTCAGACACCTCTTCAAGCCCTGGGGAGCTCACAGTGGGGAGCAGCAGTGCCAGGATGGTCTCCAGTGCTGTGTGAGTGAGAGCTGGAGGTCCCTGAGAGTGGGAGCTGGGATTTCACAAGGGCTTTTTGATTGATCCCTTCTGAAAGGGAAGGGTTCAGTATTGCGTATATGGGGAACCAAGTGAAGCCAGCCAGGATGTGTGTCTCCCCACAAAGCCCCTCTGGCTCCCTCTTGCCATCATGAGTTGCTGTCACTGTTAATAAAGCAATTGGGTCACCCCCAGCTTGTCTGGGTTGTTGCTGCTGGGGCTGCTCCTTGCTTGTGTGTTGTTATGCAGAGGAGCATCTTCCCTCTTGTAGAGCCTTTCAAGGAACTCGGTGGGCTGGAGGCAGGAGAGGGGAGAGAGCTGTGAAGTGCTTTGTATTTATGTAACGCTGCAGGACAGTTATAATGTGAGGACTTCAGTCTTAATTAACCCCATACCTGCTTGGCATTGTACTGCCTTTGGCTCCTTGGCTTTTGTAGAGCTGTGAGGAGGCACAGACAGGCAAGGCAGCCAGCTCTGGGTTAGTCTGAAAGGTACTTCTGAGTTCTACTTGATTGTTCCTCCTGGCATCTCTCTGTGCTGCAACGTTGGCTTGTCAGCAGGATTCCCTCCAGGGAGCAGCCTCCTCTTGAAGGGAATGCATCCTGCTTGGTGCTGAGTTTCCTCCACCTTTTCCCTTTCCTCCTCAGAAAGCTGTAGCAGGATTGTGCTCAGCATGCACACACCTCATCCAGTGGTTGTGGACGATGTCTTGGCATGGGAGGACTGAGATGAAGCAGAGAACATGCAGGAAGGAAAAACACATTGCAAGCCCAGCTAAAGATGTGCACTGGGCAGCTGGCCGAGAAAGGGGTGTTAATCCTTCCTAATGTGATAACAAGATCCATCCTGGGGCTTAGTTTCTCATGTCTTTTCCCCAGAGCACAAGGGTCTTGTGATTAGTGGATTCATTACCATTAATAAGTTATTTGGACTGGGCATGTTGGCAAGTAACAAGGAAGTCAGATTGACCTCTCCTGCCTGTGGAGGTAGATGCTCTTGGCAGAGCTGATTCTTTCTGTGGGTATTGGGAATTCCCTCATCTTGCAGTGCTTTTGTTTCCTGTTCTTGCTCTCATTCCTTCTTTCCACTTCTTGGGTTTGCCGGAAAGGTCCTCAAGCAGAGGAGCTAAGAACAGGTCTTAAATTGGCAGGATAGATGCTCGTGGTGTGTCTGTGCCTGGGGCAGACACGGAAGAGGGAAAGGCTTGAAAAGGGCTGAGCCAAAAGGGGCCCCCATGAGACTGATTTTGGTCTCTGGGAAGCACTTTTAGTTTGTAAATGATTTTGGGGGCAATAACAAAATGAGCAAAGCAGAGAAAAGGGAGGATAAAATCAGGTCAGCAGCAGCAGAACCAAGCCAAGCTTCATCCGCCCTTCACAACCAAGCTGTGCTTTGTTGTCCTTGGTTTATTTTCCTTCCACAACCAAAGTGCGTCGTTCTTTTGGTTCTCCAAGGGTTTGTGCCCAGATCTTCTCTATGCAGCTTATTAGATCACAGCCCAGGGCGCTGTGTCTGCAGGCAACTCCTCCTTCAGCCCAAGGCTTCCTAACCAGCGACTCATGGGAAACATAAAGCCTCTCTGATCTCTGTATGTGGCTCATCAAATACAGTTCCAGTCACAATGTGGCCCTGTTCAGCCTGCCCAGCTGTGGTGGGCATCTCAGGAGATCAGAGATCAGCTCGGGGCTGGAATATAGAGGGTTTATCTGTGATAATGGGCATGTAGCAGAGTCCTGCAGCTGGGAGGGCAGGCACCTGTGGAGTCGTGTGTGGCACTGGATGTTGTCTATATTGTGCTGTAGTGGGAGAGGCAGCTCAGAAGGGACCTCGGGTGGGAGGTCGGGATGGAGCATCGTGCTGAAGCATCAGGCGTTCCATCTGAGCACTTCTATGGGCAGTATTATTGGCATGGGCATGTGTGTGTCTGCATCGAAACACAAAACTGCTCCCAGGAAAGGCACTTGTGCAGCCATAGCTGCTAATTACACCATCATCCCTCCAGATGGTCCATCTCCCTCTGCAAGTCCAGCTTTGCTCTGGGTAGAATCCTAATTACAGTGGCCCGCAAGCTGGGATGTGATGAGGCTTCCTGTCCTGATCACTGCCAAAAAGTGTCTGTGAGCAGGAAACTCCTGCTGCTGGTGGGCTGTTGCTTCCAGGATGGGGGAAGAAGGGAGTTTGTGCTGAGTTTCCCAGCTCCATCTGGCTCTGGAGCAGGTTTTCCTGGAAGATCAGTTGTAGTTTGGAAGACTGTGTCAGTGCAGAGCCATATGCAGGTCAAAGAGCCTCGGTGTGCATTGCTTTAAGGGAAAAGAGAAAGCAAGGGATGTTCCCAAGATCACACAGGGTTGTTGCAGGGCTCGGTGTTCAATGGGTAGTTTCAGGGTTGCAGGTTGCTGTCTGACACTCACTTCTGTGGCTGCCTCTGCTGCAAGCACCAGGTTTGGGTGCTGAGTTGCCCAAATTGAGTTTGCCTGATTTGTCACACTGGGGATTTGAGAACTGCAGAGGTCTGTAAAGCCTCAGCTGGAGCTCCGTGTGCTTTCATGCGGAGGTACCAAATGAGACCTCTCCTGCCATCACCTTAGGGGCTCATAGAGTGGCTCTTTGTAACCCACAAAGTGCTGGTTCCAAGAGTGGTGAAGTCAGCCCTGGGAAGCTGGTTGTACCCCCAAGTCCTGTGACTGTGCTACTTCACTACATCAGGGAGTGCACAGCATATCCAGGCTTCATCTGGGCTCTGGGGGTGTTAGACCCCTTTCTCCACCACCATAGGGTGCAGAAAGCCGTGATCCCAGTTTCTTATTGGAAAGATTTCAGAGTTTCTTGGAAGGTTAATGGGATATGTACCGGTGGCCTCTCAAACCTGGAGGCTTTAGAGGCAAGTGTCCTTCTTGAGGCTGCGATTGCTCTGCCCTGAGCTGCATCATGTGTTATAGAGGTGCAGAGCCCACCCAGGACCTCCCTGGGTGAGCAGGCTCTTTGGCTGTAAGCAGAGATATCCCAGCTCTCGCCACATTTGAAGGTGAAGGAGCTCTTTGCATTTCAACTGAGCCCCTCTCAGTGTACCCCCCATGGTCAAAACCGAACTGATGGGGTTCTGCCAGCTGCTTATGAGTTAAAAGTTACTTCTCAGGCATCTCTCCTCCTGCCTCTGTTTCTCCTCTCAAGTTCCCCAGCTCTCTTTGCACATCCCTGTGCCTCGCTGTGTTTTAATCCTTTGCAAGCTTCCACAATACCCAACTGTGTGTGACAAACTCTGCAGGTTGTAGTATGTGATCTTCTGACAATCGCTGTGCTAGCCTAGCACTCGGGCTCTTCTTCAGCCTGTTGTAGATGGAAATCTCCTCCAGGTGAAACCAATTTGTGGGAAGGGAAAGAGAAAGCTTTTAAGGGAGTCTTGGAGGAAAAACAGTTTTCAAGGGGTTTTTGTCTCTTGAACCTAAAGCATAGAACCTGGGAAGAAGATATTACAGGTTTGTGTAGAGGTGTCCGAGCACTCTGCAATGGGACAGGGAGTAAGTTTAATGATGAGTGAGCAATGCCCAGTTCCTCTGTGTTACTCTTATCTATTCCTGAAGCTGGATGAACCCTCAATGCCCATCTCAAGTAATTAATTGATGGAGAACCAGATTCCCCAGGAACATTGCTTAGGGTTTATTTCCCCTCAGCTCAGCCTTGCAGCAATTGCTCTCTCCTTAAAGTGCAGTTGCCAAATGACTCCTGTTTGACTCAGGGGTTTAGGGGACCAATTTCAAGCAATTGTATGGAATAACACCAGTTTGGCATTCATTGGCCAAATTTATTCAGTAGTTAGGTACATTCAGAAACAGATAGGAATAGAAAATTGAAGAATTACCCGTTTATCTTCTACCCACATCTCACTTGGCCGTATCATTTGTGTGTTGCTTTTTCCCTTATCTCCTAGTTGATTATATAGAACCTCAGATCCCTGAAGCTCTGAACACAGCAGATAAAGCCAGCTCTAGGAATTGGCACCTTCTCCTTTTGAGCAGTGGGAGTGCTGGTGGGTCTCACTAATGCTCATCAAACAGCATGAAGAGGCCTGGGCTCTTCTTGCTCGCTGCTCTGCCCCAGAGCACGGCTGGGGGAAAGGCACATCCCTGCCACGCTGCAATTAGAGCATTTGCTTATCTTAGCTGTAACAGAGCCATAAACCTTATCCAGGCCAATTAAATCAGATATGCAGTAAGCATAGAGCTTGCATTAATGTGGGCTCTTTCTTTCCTTATGTAAGTACAGAAGGAATTCGAGGTGGCCTGTGCCTGGGTCTCTTTTTGTTAGTTAGCTCATTCATCACAGAGATGTGCCGAGAGGCAGATTTATTGGAAAGCTGCTTTGCCCTCAGCTTTTCAGAAGCACGTTCTGAGATCAAAAGAGCCATTGAAAATCCTTAGATAGAAACAAAAAGTTCCCTAGATTTCTGGGAAGCACCTGGCCTACTGGGATTTCTCCCTCTGTACCCTCGCATTTCAACTACCCTATTCACTAGGGAAAACCCAGGTTGATCTTTAACTGGAAGATCAACCTGGTGCCTTACAGGATGCAAAAAGCTTTGTAGGGCTGATGTCTCAGCTGTGGCTTTCCATCCCCAGTCTGATGGGGCTGAAGGGCAAAGGGGAAATAACATACCCAAACCAGGGACAGAAACAAAGGATGCTGTTGCTGAAACAAGGGATGCAGTATTTGTTCTCATCCTTCTCCTTCTTCCCCCTCCAGGACATACAACCTTACCTTCCTGCATCCGTACTACCGGACCGACGAAGCGGAGGAGAACCCATTCATCTGCTCCTCGCATCGTGAAAACGGCATGCAGAAATGCTCCAACATCCCAACCAGGAAGGAGTACAAGGTGGAGTGCACCTTGAGCATGGACTCCTACACCCCAAGTTTATACAACCCTGACTTCAGCAGCAGGAATGCCTGCATAAACTGGAACCAGTATTACAATGTATGCATGGCAGGGGATGTAAACCCACACAACGGAGCTATCAATTTTGATAACATTGGATATGCTTGGATAGCTATTTTTCAGGTAGGATTCTCCTCAAGATTTTTCTGTTTCTTTTGTCTTTTGCTTGGAAAGATTCTGATGGATGCATCAGAGGAGGAAGGAATTTACTTGCACCTGCATGAAACTGCAGGTAAAGATCCATCAAGTAAATGAATCGGACAATAACCAGCACAAATGTTGCAAGAGAGCGTTTGGAGAGAATAGGCATCTTTCCAGTGTATTTTAGAAGGGGAGGAAAATTCTTCTTGAGGCAGACAAAAGTATGGCAAGTTTTAGCACAGCAAATGAGATCTGAATAAATCCCAGGGATTTTGAACTGTTAGGGTCTTTATTGCTGTAGAATCGGGAAATGGAGAGTGGTGTTAAAGTCCTTAAGCAAGACTTCATTTCATTCTAAAGCTTGATAGCATGGTTTGAGCTTGATTCTAGAATGACAGGGTTATACTGGTTAGCATGGTATGCTGGAGGGAGGAAGAGATCTGTTCTGGCTAGAATACCTGTGGAGAGATACTACTCATGGAATTCAGGTCTCTCTTAATGCACACCTACACAGCTCTTCAGTAGAGACCAAAGTGCTCCTAGCTCAGGCTGGGGGAGCCTTTACTCCAGCAGCTAAAGCATTTTCAAAGCTCTGGAACACTGGGTAGCTCATCCACATATAGAGGCTATGGTCTCTTAGGGCTGACCTATTTTAAAATGGTCAATGGACTGTTTTCCATTGTAAATTGAAACTTAAATTGCACTGTCTGGTTTCAATACGTATTTCTTTATGCTTTTGGCGAGATGCCCTCTTTTGTTTAGTGTTTCTAAAATGTAGGTGACATCTAATCCTAAAAGAGAAAAAAAATTCTCCTTTAGTTCTGTTAATGATCATCGAATCATAGAATAGTTAGGGTTGGAAAGGACCTTAAGGTCATCCAGTTCCAACCCCCCTGCCATGGGCAGGGACACCTCACACTAAACCATGTCACCCAAGGCTCT
>JANHGB010050551.1:22033-61181 GCA_026283785.1 Coracopsis vasa | reverse complement strand
GGATGGAGCATTCACAACTTCCCTGGGCAACCCATTCCAGTGCCTCACCACCCTAACAGTAAAGAACTTTTTCCTTAGATTCAATCTAGACTTCCCCTGGATGAAAAATTACTTATGTTAGCTATGTAACCAAAAGGTAGCTGTACAGATCCCAAGGGATAAGGAAACTTTCACATTTGATTTGACTGAACTATACATTCATCACCATAAGAGAGATTTGTCCTATCAGTTCGAAGCTGCTTCTCCACATAAAGCCAAAACACACTCCCCAGTTACAGCCAGGCTTTTCAGAGAAGATATTTAACAGACCTACCCTGCTCTTGTGAAACTGCTAACAAAATTCAGGGAACTATACTTTAATGCATATCAGGTAATAGTTAACTGGCTCCTGTGTGTCTCACTGAAGAAATGGCATTTCAGTCAGTGACACTGAACTACCAAGTAGCTGAAGTTGCTGCAATTTATTGTGTCCTGCAAAACACTGGAAAAGCCTGATAATTATTTAAACTGCCTGTGACCTGTCTTTGCCAAGCTTCCCTTGTCCTCTAAATCCTGCCAGAGTTAGCTGACTTCCTAATGAAGAGAAAAATATCTTACATCTGTCATACCTATTTCCACATTTAAAGGCTCCCAACTACCTTTTGGTGCTTCCCACCAGGTCTGAAATCTCTTAGACATGGTCTACACAGCATGTTTTTATGAACTGCTGCTGTCCTTGGAATTTCTTTCCCTCTGATACAATTAAGCTCCTGCCATGGTCAGTAATCTCAGCACAAACAAGCTCAGTCATATACTCTGTTGTCCAAAATAGCTCAGCCCAAGGAATGTAGTTAACCATTCATGCTCTTGCTAGAGTAGACAGCAAAATACTTCAGCTACTATTAACCTGAGTGTAAGCAAGACCTAGGAAAAGTAAGAACAGTCTTCTCTGCCTGCGGCTGAAAAATTAACTTGAGCATTAACACAGGTCAGTCTCCTAATGATAACCTCAAAACTGATTTCTTCTGTTTGGACAGTGATCTTCTCAGAGGGTGGGAAGCTGAAAGAAAAGGAAGAAAAGGAAGAGGTCCTTAAATATAACTCTAAAATAAGATAAATAAATTGAAATATCAAGATTATCTTGACCCAGATCTGTTTACCCACTATTCAAGCCATAGCAAGTGGATATTAAGAAGCATGCAACATTTTAATGTTGCCCAAGCAAAGCAGCCAAAAGACTAGGCTGTACAGAAAGAGCTTTAAAAAAAAATATGTTCGATAATATAATATTAAAAAGCTAAAATAATGATCTTAAATAAGTGATAGAGAGAGATGACTATTATTCAGAATACAGACATAGAGGTGGTTTTGTCGCTTTTTTTTAATGACTGGATCTGATGCAAGATCAGATATGCATTTAAGATCTTTTAAGAAAGTTGGGTCTGTTCAGCCTGGAGAAGAGAAGGCTGTGTGGAGATCTCATAGCAGCCTTCCAATATCAGAAAGGGACCTATAAAGCAGAAGGACTCTTCATTAGGGACTGTAGCAATAGAATAAGGGGGAATGGGTTCAATCTTAAGCAGGGGAAGTTCAGGTTAGATATACGGAAGAAGTTCTTTACTGTGAGGGTGGTGGGGTACTGGAACAAGTTGCACAAAGAAGTTGTGAATGCCCCATCCCTGACAGTGTTCAAGGCCAGGTTGGCCAGAGCCTGGGGCAACATGGTCTAGTGTGAGGCGTCCCTGCCCATGTCAAGAGGATTGGAACTAGATGATCTTAAGGTCCTTTCCAACCCTAACTATTCAATGATTCTATGATTTTGTGAACTTATTATCCTCGTGCCCCTCCTCTGGACTTGTTCCAACAGTTCCATGTCCTTTTTATGTAGAGGACACCAGAACTGCACACAATACCCCAAGTGAGGTCTCATGAGAGCAGAGTAGAGGCGCAGGATCACCTCCTTCGACCTGCTGGTCAAGCTCCTTTTGATGCAGTCCAGGATACGGCTGGTTTCTGGGCTGCAAATGCACACTGAAGCCGGCTCATGTTAAGTTTCTCATTGACCAACACCCCCAAGTCCTTCTCCGCAGGGCTGCTCTGAATCTCTTCTCTGCCCAACCTGTAGCTGTGCCTGGATTGCCCTGATTGATCTATCCACCCCATACCTACACTGATGCAAGAGTGCTCGATGTAATTTGTCGACAAAATTCAAATGAAACAGAGCTCCCGCAGAACATGAAATTTCATACAGACGCTTCACTTACTTGCACCTCTCACACCCTGTACAAAATTTCTTCATGATCTGAGATGTTACTGTGACAAACGGCATACATTACTCTCTGACAGATCTAATGGAAGCAGAGGACATTTACATCATTATAGTCTGGACAGACATTACCTTGTGCTGCTGACTGGAATGATATCATCCATGCTTACTTAGCTTAGATTGCTGTACAGTTAGAAAAACACTCCAGTAGCAGCTCCTACCTCCCTTCCCCAAAGGAACAAAAAATGTATAAATATTTTCAGTGCATCACATGGAATGCATTATTTCACTGGATTCAGTCCAAGAGTTGGTAAGGTTGAAAGAAAGACTGTTCAACTATTAAGTCAAAAACTTCAGCTGTGTTAACTACCAAGAAGGTAACACTAAATTTCTTCCACCTTGGAGGAAAACTAATAAAATCTTAAGTTTTACCGTAAGTGATTGCAACTGCCCAAATGCATTTTTATTCCTTTGTTCTATAGAAGGAAACACAATGGACTTAATCTTCCTGAATTCTTACTTTGCGATGGAAAACTTCCCAGACATCCTCACTAACCCAGTGAAGAAGAATATTAGGAAAAAGCAGGACCTGGGGTTTCCTGGTGTGCAGTTCGTTTGTTTGCTTGTTTGGTGGGTTTTGGTGGAAAAAGTACCTCTTTACTTGTGTACAAGTTTTTTCCTGATGGATTCAACTTATGAGTGTGAAGAAACCACCCACAAGCAGAAGGGCCTTTCTTGCCAAGTTCCTTAATGTGAGCTTGTGCCTGCTGTAACCAAGGTAGGACAGGAACAAAGCAGGAAGGTTCAGCACTGGGGAAATGCAGACCAAGGATCTCTTGCATCACACCTCTCTGCTTTGCCATCAGGTTTTGTCACAGGGAGGACGGCAGAGTCCTGGCTGATCCCACAGCTGCACTCCCTCCTGCTGCTATTTGCAGGGCATTAGAAGAAAGCCATAAGGATGACATTTGCCCAAGCAAACCCTCACCAAGATTTCAAAAGCAAACGGGAATATATGAAGCCATCCTGCTCTCTTGATGATGCACACATACAAACAAAAGGCTAAATCTGTATCATAAATATATATACTGAATACGCACTGGGTAGTCACTGCCTGCATGGAGTGTAGACTGTGTGAAACAAACTCCCTTGGCTAGAAATTAATGAAAACGAAGCTTGCATTTTTTTCATTCCCTAGGCACCACTCTTCCAACCAGCAAGGACAGGAAGCTAACCAGCTAACCCAAATGCTTGAGCTGCTGGAGTTTAAGAGCAGCTTGTCTCCTCTCCCAAGGCAAGTGGCACCAGTGACTAACTACACCGTGGGCAATTTTCCTGTCTCTTCTCTACGCCCATCTTCATGTTGCTGCAAAGGTCACCACGTCATATCTGTTACACAGAGATCTGCCGCCCACCAGCAAACAGGGAAGCATCTTATCTGGACAGTCTGGCAGGACCTTCTGTGAGCGTTTGGGGGTGGGGGGAAACCTGGCACCTTTCCACTTCTGTTTGGTGGTGGTGGGGGGGGAGGGCATGCTTCAAAAATGGTTCTGGTTCTTAAACCTTCAGATGGGGCTGAAATGCTCAAATTGCCTCGAACTGAAGGGATCTTGCACAGCAAGCTTTGCTCAGCAAAGCCCAGGTCCTAAAAGAAGTCATTCCCTCCCTGACTCTCTCTCCCTGGTGCAGGGGAGGGAGCGATGGGAAGTGATACCTCTGTAAGCTTGAAATTGTGAGAAAAGGCATCAGATCTTCGTCCATGCCTCTGCAGAGCACATCCTGCACTTCCAGCCCTTTCAAGCAGAAGCAGCTTGGAGGCCCTGGGAAGAGTTTAAATCACTTGAAAGCCAGCATCTGTGTTCTCCCTCTGTCACTCCATCAACAAAAAGTGCAAGGACCCTTCAGGAGGCAGACTGGGAACTGTATGCCCTCCCCACCCCAACAATACTCATAGAGGTGGGCATCCTTTGCTTTACCATTTTTTCTGACTGCATACACTAATATATTTTTCCTTACTTTCTTAGCATTACACCCACTGCATGGTGCATAACAATCAATGCCAGCACTACTTATAACATTAGCACAGAAGCATGTAGTTCACTGAAATAGGACTTTCTTCTTCCCCAATTTCTCATAGCCAGTTTTGTTAAACAAATCTGAATCCTTGCTTGACTTGTATCTACTCAGATCAAACTTTTATCAAGGGCAGAAGCATTCTGTTTCTAACAAATGTATTCCCATTTCCCAAATAAAATCTGTACTTCGGATGGAGAGAACCAGCATCCAACTTTTACTGTAGTGCAATGCTCCAAACAAATGAACTTAAAAATTCAGTTAAATGGCAACACAGAGCTGAAGGGCTCTAAAGCTTTATCTACCACATGGCAAAAATGACTCTTTAACCGTACTCCCCATGTCCTCTGAGGCAATTTTTTTAATGGGGTGTTCAAGGAGTCACCACCCCCTTTATCAGCTCTGCTACTTCCCCAAAATTACAAAAGCAACCCAGTTTCAGGAGTTGCTGGGCCACAGTGAGGATGTGTTCAAAGCACTGTCTGTTCAGTAACAGGGACGCCAAAATTGGCAATAAAAGCATTGACGAGGCATGTGGGAATATGCAAAAATTTCATTCAGTGCAAAGCAAGACCAGGACACAAGGATCCTAAATTAACCCAGTTCCTGTCTTCCCAGTGATTTCCCTCACCATTGGAAAGACTTTGGTTTGGATTTTAGTCAAGTCTGGTTTACAGTGCTCAACTTCGGCTGTCAAAAAAAACCCCATCCCTGCTGGAACGCCTTACTCATTACGCAGCCTTGCAGAAATTATTAGCTATGTTACAAGGCATTTCCCTTTGGGGACCAGAAAGGGCGAAGAAAGGGGATGGAGAGTGACAGTCTGTGGTTTCTAATGCAGCAGCAAGAAAATAAATAAGTAAAAGGAATACAGGATATAACGTGTTTACATTTGTCAAAACAAGTTTCCTGGAGACACGGAGGGTTCATGCTGCTGAGCTGTCACTTCTGCTTGAAACTGCTGCCTCATGCTATCGGGAGGTCAGTCACTGACCTACTTTCTGATAGAACTGAATTAATTTGCTACTTCTGTACACAAATGGGTTTTTATTTTTTTTACAGGAATACTCAACAAACCCATAAAAAGCTGCCTTTTATCCAGCTTGGAGCTTCAACTGATGCTGTGCAAGGCTATTACATACCCTGGCAAGGGGCCCAGTGTGCTTGGTCTGCTTATTCTTTTGGAAAAATCTGTACAGAATATTTTTAATGAGTTGATGCTGTAAATAACATCTTTTCTTTCTGAACTCCTACACTACACTAATACCAGCGATATAACCCACTACAGACAGTAACAGAGGCCAGCACTTGAACATGTTGTGCTTTGTCTAGGTTGCTCCTGAAATAGATGCTTACTACAACAGGACCAGCTCCCCAAAGAGACAGATGAAAGGCACAATATATTTATCGCATTAAAACACATGGTTATTAATAGAAGACAAGATGAGTAGGTGAAACTATTCAACTAAACACCTATTGATGCGATTGTTCCCTGCACAGGGCCAGTTAACAAACATCTGCGCTCATCAGAATATGGTGGTATGGTAGAAGCACTACCTAAAACTAATGCATTAAACTCAGAAAGCGGCAGAAGTAGTAACAAAAGAGGAGCCACCCACTTGCTCTCTTTGCTTAAATGGCTACATGCACACAGCTCTAGCATCACTACACATACCCTTCCATTAAAATAAAACCATGGTTCAGGGTTTCCCAGATCTTCCAAATCCCTGGACATCAAAATACCAGAAATCAGCTCTTGAAATCAGCCTTAGCAATGCCATAATTGCAAGCTTCACTGCTTGGGTGGACTCACTTCTCCAGGTCTCTCGTGGGTAGAAGCACTCCTGTTTGGAAAGAGGAAAGCAGCGTATTGACCCGTGAAAGCAGGGCCATTCTGCAACAAGGCTCTGCACTAACATTTGCAAGATGAGAACCCACAAACTAACACTTGTGTCAGACATCTTCAGCAACTTGGTCCCATGCATTCATCTGACCCTCCGTCTGCAAAGTGAAGGTAAAAGATCTTCTCCAAGTGCTTGGCTTGCTTAGTACCAGATCACTGTGGGGGAAACTTGACTTTCCTTTGCATTTCCCCAGGGTCCAATCTAACAATAGTGGAGGTAGTACTAACTACCATAACACAAGACAATTGTTGGTATCACAACAGATTTATGATCACTTGAGTTCCTGGACTCCATTAGGCTCATGTTGCCACAGATAACTATGCCAAACCTAGCACTTTAAACTGCGAGTGTATTTTTGTCAACCTTTTTAGCTTTCATCTGTGCATATTTACAAGCCCTGAATCTGAAGTTCAAATAAATCCAATAATTCACTCAAACCCACCAGGATTTGAAAACATTAGGGAAGTGTCAAGATGTCATCGAGCTTGTTCTGCAGAAAAGAGCGCTTTACAGTTTCAGAAAGAAATAGACAAGGGAGCTATTTAACGAGATGGTGGCATATTGAAACATGGATAGATAGGTAATTAATAGCTACCTTCTCTAAGTGAAAACTTTTCTGAGTGAAAAATCAGTTTATATGAAAAACTAGAAGTCAATTGCTGCCATTTTTGGGTGGATAGGAACTGTCATGCATGTTAGCATCTCCATTACCATGAAGGATTTTACTCCTTTAAGCAGCTCACAAAGACCTTCACTTAAAACAGCATGTGGGAAGAAGGAACTAACAGAAGGAGACACCAAAGAAATGTTGACGTTCGTAACTAGAATTCTAATGAAAAATGTTATCAAGAATCCATGAAAACGGGAAAGAACTTCTGCTACGAGAAGTCAAAGTTAAGACAACAGGCTCATTTTGGTCCATTAGTATCAAGAGTAATTGTACAGGTATATATGTGCGGTCATTGGGATAAATTGGCCAAATAACCTTTTTATGTTGGTAGCACACAATATTTTCCAATTAGAAAGGTCCAATATTTTACTAGTAGATCACCTAATTCAGAACCCTCTTAACCCTGTCATGTGGGTTTCTTTACGAAATTTCTACAGAGCTTTGAGTGGAACATACAGCACCTTAAACTAAACAAAACAGGAGAGAGGAAAAACAGCCATGACCCAAGAAATAGGAAGTATAAACCCATTAATTAAGCATTTAATTCTTTTATCTATCCCTTATGTCTGTCTTCACAGTTTAAAGTCTCTCTCAGCAATCAACCAGTTTTGGGATTCACTGCTGTCATGCCAGTCGTGGCAGTACTTCAGATAAAAAGGCACTGTCAAACATAATGAAGTTTTCTTTCAGCTTGTACCCACACTGGTGCAGTGCATGGCACACATGCTGCCTGGTGAGCGAAGGTGTGGGATAGGGCTTTACCTGCCTTAGTTCCCAAGGACTGCAGACCAGTCCTAAGTGGCAAAGACACAGCTGAATTACGGTGGTGATTGAGACTACCTGCCATAGAAACAATCTTGCATCCTCCTAGACATGTACAAAGAGCACCCAATGGGCTTTGAAATATATTTGAGATTCTTCAGTTGTTTTCTTGTATTTTCTTTCCAACTTAGTGGTGGACTTGGCAGTGCTAAGTCAACAGTTGAACCCGGTGACCTCAAAGGTCCTTTCCAACCTAAACAATTCTATGACTCTTTTCCAACCTGCATGCCTCAGACTCAGGCATACTATATAAACACAGAAGAATTTCCCAGCACTTCACTGTTACAGCTCAGCCTCTCCCTTGAATCCATGGACACCACTCCCTGTCCTTCACCCAAGGATGCTGAGCACAGAGCATGGGAAAGGACAAGGCAGAGGGATTCCCCATTGAGAAGGAGAAAATACGTTCCTCTAATTGGTATTTCTGTTTCTAACAGTTTGTTTTCACACTGGTCCTACTGGAACTGGTGCTGGCAGAGACCAAATAGTAGGCCAGGGCTTATAAAGCTTTGCAATATATAACAATGGTTACTGACACAATGAGCTGTGCAGCTGTATCTGCTGACTCAAGAGAAGAAGGCAGTACTGAAGCCCTGACTGTAAACTGCATTTACACTGCACATTTGGCTGCCTCACCTGAATTATCCCTGCTTTATCTATCCCTAGTAAGCTCTGGCCTGGCAGCTGACACTCCCGAGCAGCTGGTGGCAGTGGCCATCTGAAACCAGTACTGGCTCCCGGACCAGGAGCTATCACCGTGCATTCCCCCAGCACATAGCACAGCAGGGCCCTGACCTACTCAGCCTCTAGGCATCACTGCAACATAAATGAGGATAACCCAAATGCCAAAGAAGGGCAAATATTCAGGCCTGGAACAACGGCATGCTTTAAACCAAATGCCTTGCAGCCCAGAGCTTGAAATAGAAATTTATGTGACAAAACCATCACGATGTGAAAGCCTGCATCAAAAAAACCCAGCAAGCTGCACTGTTTGGCATCTCGGTTTCCAACCCTTATGAAGTCCAAATAGCTCAAATACAAATCTGCAATATTGCTCTCTGAGTAAAAGCTATTTTAAACCAATTTTGGCAGCCACTAAAAGTCGTAACCAGGATGCCAGCTGTATGGTTTCTTGCCTCCTTCTGCTGGCTCTGACTGGCCAGCAGCAGCAAGTGGACACCCGCCTGCTCTGCTAGGGAAGCTCTGATGCCTCTGCCTGGGTTCCTGCAGCAAGGAGAGCCTGCCTTTGAAGCTCCACAAACAGATGAAGAGTATCACCAATAAAAATCAGGATTTCCAAAGTTTCAAAAGTTCCTTTTCCATAAATCAAGCCTTAGACAAAGAATAACTGATAATGAGCTGCAAAGCCCTGTTTTACAGGCAATCACTTGGGATGACCCACATAACTCATCCACTTTGCCACTTAACATTTCCAAACTCACAGCTTTTACAACCATGCATGACCAAATCACTTTTTTTGCTTTATGTATAAAAGCGGCTAGTGTATTTCTTCATTTTTGAGCAAAAATGAACATTTCCACACAAATATGTGGACTGTAATATCATTTTACAAATGTCTGATCATCTAACATTTGCTGATCCACGTCACTTCTGAGGTCCTCTTTACCTCTGCCACCAGCCTTCTTTGAAACATCTGAATGTGTTCCAGCTTTCCAAACAACAGCCAACCCAGAACTGCAGCTGAAGTCCAACCTGACATTTAGCAGAACTTCTTTTCCCTGGGTCCCCAGGCTGCACAAAGCTCCTGTCCCTGTTTCCTACCTGGAAATGCACGATGGGAGGGTAGGATTAAACCTCGTGATTACACAGCGCAGGCTAAGATACATTTAACTGAATATAACAAAATATAAATAAAAATAAGGAAAGGTCCACAATAAGTAAATTCCATTTTTCCAATGCACACTGCAGGATTAGTGCACTACTGCACCTGTGCTGGATGGAGGAGGTCAAGCCAGGAAATTTGGGAAGCAAAAGCAAGCATATCTGACATGGAAATGGCACTGCAGAAAAAGGGGAAGGAATGTGTTTGCATAACCATAGCAAGGCCTGCAGGGACAAGAACGTGCAGGGGAAGCGGTGGGGGTGGGAAGGGATGCTGTTCAAATGGCATTGCTGGCAGAGCGTGAGGTCAGTCAAAGGAGGTCATGTCATTCCTGCAGAAAACCCTGCTGCAACTATCCTACTGGGCAAGAACACTCATCCTCACACAAAGAGTGCAAGGCACAGGCTTGGTCAACCTAAGTGACCCAGGGCTCAGGCTATGGAAAAACAAATCACAGGAAGCAAGGCCATTCCCAACAAACTGGACACAGATAGACTGCAGCTGCTGAAACACATAACCGGAGTGACATAATATTAGAACATATTTTTATGCTTACTAAGACAACAACAAAACGAAGCCTGAAGCTGTATTTTGGGCATGCTAGCTCAAACTATCTTTAGACAGGAAAAGTGTGTGTGTACAGATGTTCCAGCAGGCATGGAGAGCAGAGAGCTGGAAAAAGCGCTCGCTCACTTCCTAGCCTCATAAAAAAACGTCTGTTGTAAATAAGGGTAGGAATAAATACACCAGGCAATGCTGAAACTAAAGGGAAAAAAGGCAGGCAAGAAGCCAGCAGCTGGTCAGGGACTGGTGAGGTTTAGCGGCTGCACAGCTCCCACAGCTTCTCTTCTCCCAGTGGATGTTTTCAGGTGCTACTCCCTACTGCAATCCCCCCCACTACGTTTTACTCCTCCTGCCAGCTCTTTCATCGTGCTTTCTAACTATCTCACTTTCACAGATGCTCTCTTGGAAGCATGATTGAAGCTATAAATTCATGTCTACACATCTGTAACAAAAATAGTTTTTCTAAAAGCTATTCTTCTTCCATATCGATGGTGACACAAATGATAGAGTCCCTGGCAATTCAGGGGTCTCGCTGCAGCTTTAAACACCAACAAAGACAGATTGCAATGCTCTCTCTCACAAGAAAAACAGCAATAATGGATCTTTATATATATATATATATGTACAAGAAATGGCCTCAAACTCTTGTTCTGTTGAGCAACTATTATTTTTTAAAATAAAACATAATTATCACCTTGCTCCAGAAAAAACCTTGGAGTCCATCAGTGCCAGGACTGATCTAATTTACCACCATCAGCTTGCAGCAGTAGAAGGATGAGGGCAGCAGTCACACAGAGTACAATTTAGACCTCCCTAGAAAAAAACCCTATATAAATAGGACATAGAAGATTGGGATGCTTCCTTGTAAGGTTGTGGCTGAGCCCTGCTTTTAACCAGAAAAACCTAACATGATGTGGCAAAGAGCCGAGTTAAACCTCAGGTACAGAAGGCCTCGCACCTGGGGGGCTTTCTGCTACAGGGAGGACACCTCTGCTGCAGCCCACAGACTCGAGATCCAGCCACAACAAGGACAGGCCCTTGCACACACTGTGCACACTTCTAGATGCATTCTTCCTTGCCCCTCCATGGATGTTAAGGAAATCCTTGGTGTCATGACTCAAGCAAGCAGCATCTGCAAGGTCTCTAGAGGTCACCCAAGCATACTAACAGTATAAAAGCCTATGGCAAAGCAAAACCTCCAATTCTTGTGCTTTGGGCAAGATGCAGTTGCGACTGTTCTGCAAGCAATGCTTGTACAAGACAACTGTGATCTGCATGGAGGTGCATTTCCTTTGGGCTCAACTTGATTTGCCTTTATGGCAAATAGATTAGCCATGAGCAATCACTGGGTTAATACTGGCATGGTAAATTCCAGGCACAAAGACATGGGAGAAAGAGCACAGCTTTGGGTGATGGAGACAGGCCACCAGCCTGCTGATGGTGGTAACCAGATAAAGGAAAACAAGAATGTGCCATGAGGAGCATGGAGAGATAGCAAAGGGACTTGGAAGTTAAAAAAAAAAGCCAAAGGAGGGAAGCTTGGCAGATAGCGACAGCGCTTGCAGAGGAAACTTCACATGGTATATTTGAAACAAGTGCAGGGAAGCAGGCACTGGACCTGTAAAGTGACTGGTCCACCCTGGTGAGTGCCTCTGCTTTCAGGAGAGCCCAGGAGCTCTCCTAAGCTCTAGGTTCACCCAGCACAACAAAGCTCTGCTTGCAATGGGTGTGTGGTGCCACTGCTACTACAGCATGACAGCAGCTTCCCAACGGGTAAGATGACTCTAATTCTAGTGCTGCAATGGTATTTGCCATGACTTTTGTTAAGGTTTTCATATTTAGCAACGCCACTACTGTTTTTATTGAAATTCACACAGACAGTACCTGAGAGGTGGAGGGGAGAGAATGGAGAGAGAATAGAAGCTGAATTGAAAGTTCAGCTTCTTTCAGCTGAATTTGTTAGTAGGTTCATCATCACTTTTTGACAGAATAATCTTTCCACGGTGAATTATTTCCACTGGAAAAAAAAGGAGACCAACAAATTGCTCGATATAATTTATGCCTTAAATAATAAAGCAATTAATGGCATTTTAGCAGGAACACATTCTTCTCTCCAGAAATAAAATCCCAATTTCATCTCATCTAAATTGCTTGGTCAGCTTCAAATGAGTGCAATATAAATCTCCTTCCCATACTGCTGCTGTTATCTATGATAAAGGGAAGAGACAGAAGGTAATCCTGTGTTCTGTATTCACTGACACATCATTTTCATGCTACACTACACTGTAATTTCTTTCTAATGGGATAAAGCTCTTGCAGTCTTCCTGCATTGTTCTGCGACACACATATCCCCAACCGGTACCAAGATTGTGGGACTGGCAGGTGCAACACCAAGGGACCACGCTTGGTGGAATTAGGATGTCTGCTGCACATTTCAGCAGTGCTACAGCTGTGACAATAAACAGCTAGACTGTGTAATTAAGGTATGCTTTTATTCCTTCCCACCCACCGCCTCCTGGAAGCAAGGCAGTCAAAGAGTACGTCACCTTTCAGTACTTCTTGTAATTGCCAACTAAACTTTTAGTTTGTCATCTAATCAGTTTGAGACAATCCAAAAACACATGCAGAGCTGGAAGAGATTAAAGGACGTGGAAGCCAACTGAAACTGAAAAGTCCCTGCAGTCTTAACCATAACAGAGATACCGGTTCATATGAAGCAAAATATCTTTAAAGCTCTTTCAGCTGCCCTGATCAAGATGAATACAAGAAATAAGCCAAGCCCACGTATGAATATCAAGCTGCGGCTCTGAAGTATAATACATGTAGTATTTTTGTTTACAAACATCATTTTCATAAGATTTCAGAGGAGAAGATGAAGATGATGATGAAGATAAAACCCTTGGCGTAATGTTTATAAAAGCTTTCTTAAAATTAAAAAACTCTGGACATTAGGCCAAACTGAGGATCCAGTTATTCTTGATGCAAAGGGAAAGCTACCGATGATGTCCTTGCTCACTGTAGGGGGTTGGACTAGATGACTTTTGAAGGTCCTGTCCTTCTATGATTCTATGTTCCTGCAGAAATTAATATATGTTTAGGAAACATCCACACTTAATTGTAAAACATGTTTTTCTGTTAAAATGTGCAAGGCTACCAAGGAATACTTTATCCGCTGTCAGTTAATAAATGGTATTATCAAGCACCACAACTTAAAGAGACAAGCATCTCAGTACTACTGTGCCTTTGACACCCACCTCTCTACTTCAGCTGACTGCTATACTCACACACAGAGCACACCTTATATATAAAGTAAAAATTATCTAATTAGCTGGCTACTATTTATCTAGCTATTTCTGTAACCCCATCATTTCAACATTTTACAACAGAATTAATCTCATCTAATTCAGACACAAGGTAGAAACTTGCAGTCAAGAATCATCTCTCCAGATTTCTTTTACCATTGATGCAAAACGACAGTCCCTTCCAGAGCACATGTCACACTGTTTCAGGTACCCAGCTTTGAGGAGGAGAACAAACCCCTTTGCTGCCTACATCAGGGACTCAGAGCTCTGCTGTGGCCATCTGCACTGGCACAAATCCCTGCTCTATGGGGGCTGGCAGCAGGAGAGCTGGGTCTACTGTCCTGGGCTAAGGTTCATCTGTAGAGCATTTCAGCAACTTTGCCATCTCCAGCTGAACTGGGGTCCTCAGTGCACCTGGGTAGGATGGCAACAGCAAGAACAAGTCAGCAGAGAAAGGGCCATAAGAAATCTAATCCTACTGGCAGTGGGATTGCAGCTGCTTTATACTGCTTCTCACTGCAGATTATGAATCTGCCCTATTAGCTCTGGTTTACCAACAGTTCACGCTTCAAAAATTTGACAAAATACCCCAAGGGCTAACTCCTGCTGAACTCCATCCCCGCTGCCACGACCAATTTGTATTACGACTTCGTATCTGCAACCACTTATGTGAAAGGCCCAAATGACTTGATCCAGCCTAGCTAGGCAGGCAATGCTGCTAACATCCGTGTTGGGTCATGGGGAAAGAGAAGTAGTGTCAAGAAGGCTGGCTACCAGTTTAACAGGGTTTCCAGCTGAGATCCTGCAAGCAAAGCTCCCTACAGAAACCACCGAGCAGTCTCACCAGATGCTCTTGTGGCTTTGCGGAGCACTCGCCAGGGAAGCCCTCAGGCATCCAGAGCTACTCCCCAGCAAGCCCCTAGTTCTCACAACTGGCCTCTGCTGCATCTGAACCTGCCTATGGGGTTTGGTGCCAACCTGTATTCTGATGTCTGCTGGTGTCCAAACTGCAAATACAGCAGGTCCTGTGTTCATTTAGGCTCTTCTTATTCAAAACTCCCTCTGAAATGCAATCCAGATGAGCTCCTTGGTGTGGATAGCACATGCAGTGGCTGCCCTCACTGCCTGCAGCCCCATTTAGCAGATTGTTTTCAAAAGGGAGAAGAATCATTTTAGATAGACTGCCTTTCATCGCAGTTGGAAAGGGGCTCCTTGATCATGCTCCCGTGTTCAGATCCTGGTTTCTGAGCGTCTCGAGGGCAGTGCAACTCACACCACCACCAAGACAGGAAAATGCTGTGCCTTGACTTAGCTGCCTGTGATGCTTATCAGTTCTCAAAGGGAAAATGCATGACTTAGCTCTCGGCTGGCAAACAGATGACTACACTTTGTCATCCAGGGGCTCTAGACACACAGGATTGTGTCACATGAAGCATGTCGGTTCACCTACTGCCATAGCGCATGCTGCTCCAGGGGGCTCCACGGCACAGAAGAGGGCAGGCAGAAAGCAAACTCTCGGAAGCGATGCTCAGCCACAGGCATTACCAGGAGCCGCAGCTACCCTACAAGGCTACTGAGAGAGACTAATGGAGGAAGAACCAAAAGGGCTAAACCTGGCTAGTTGGGAAGGTCATGCTAGACAGTAATAAATGCCATGAGCCAGGCACATGTAAAACAGCAAGGCTAAATCTGGAAGGCAGGTTTTGAGATTCTCACTGGGAAGAACTCCATGGCAGAAAGCTTGGGTTTGGGTGCTGGAACCACCTCCCTGGGCACAGGTCTGGGATGTTCTTGCCTCAACCTTTTAAAGCTAGGCTAGATGAGAAATAATAGGAGGTTGGCAGGGAGAGTGTGAGCAGATGATCAAATAAGCCTTTTCTGCCTTAAATTTCTAACTCTCTGACAGATCAGCATCACACCCAACAGGCTGATGACACTGCTACTAGGAATAAAAATGATGGCTGTTTGTACCAAAGTGTAGAAGTCAAAAGAGAAACAGCAGAGGCGAGGTAGCACAACCAGCCTAGCAAGAAGCATGCAAACTACTTCAACCCTGATGCACATGAAGGTGCAAAGCTGCAGTGGCTATGGCACGGAGAATGAACAGGGTCTGACAACTTTTCTATGAAAGTAGGGTTTGCATAAAGGAACTAGAGTTACAACAAACAACTGAAGTGCTATTTGTAGAAATGAATAAAACATAAAAAAAGAGCATGGGATGTTATTTTTATCCCCATGTTCTACAAAGTGGTCTAAAACTCAGGAACCTAAACATTTTTTTACTGTAGTGACTGCCATAATCTAAACCACCACATAAAAAAAAATGCAACACTCTATTAAGTCAAACATGCAAGCACTCATAAATGAGGAAGGTAGGTGCAAGTGTTCACCTCTTACGACGATCTGTAGCTACAGTTACATCATTTTAGGTCACTTTTAAATAGACCTACAAGCAAATTCCTTACTTCCAGTGCATTCTGTGAAACACGTGCTTTTATCCTATTTCTACAGCAACTTGCTTCACCTACTAGCCCCTATGGACAGCTGGGAAACCAGAGAAAGTAGTGTCCACTGTTCCTAATTAAAATCCCATAGTCTTGTGGTCAGAGAGCTCTAGAGAACTGGTGGGGTCATGCTATTTGCTTGAGGTCAGACAGAAAAAGCAAGCTAGACCAGAGATGACGATCTCTTGGCTTGTGTGTGCAATACAGTACTCTGCAGCTGGGGCCAGAAAAGCAGTCACTGGGAAGCTCTGGTTCCAGTAACCTAACCTTAAATAGTCTAAATTTGCAAAGCGCCCCCCTCAAGTGAACCAAGAGTAACTTCTTCCCCCAAAGCCTTTTTGTACCCACAGATGTTGCTTGGAAGCCAACGCAGCTCCGCCGTCTGTGCTGATCTTTAGCTGCTCTCTATAGAGTTTTTCTCTATCACTGAGTGCCAGTAAGCGTTCACACTCCAAGTAGTATCTGCTCTGACCACTTGTGTGTTCCTCCAGCTGCTCAAAAGCCCATCTGCTCGGACAGGCTTGCTGGCTTCGCTTTCAGCACATGACCCAAGTGTTTCCATCACTTACCCTGGAGAACCTGGGGGACACACTGGTGACAAAGTGAGAGATCTTTGCATTTGTGACAAATTCACTCCGTCTGTTACCTAGTATTTTCCCCAGGTATTTACTTCTGGAGGCATGAGGCATCTGTGCCTTTGGTGAGTTTCCTACACTCACATCCACATGTTAAAATGGAAATAACATCTGAGTGGAAGACTCTTAGTTTGGTCTTTACATTTGTATTTTCAATGACTAATTTTGTTTAAGTTGGTAAACGCAGCTGTTGCCTTGCCAGTTGGTGACATTTCCTTTTGGACTTCCCCACTGGTTGGTGTGTTTCTGCCAAGACATGTAAATTGACTCATTCCTTGTATTCCTTTGCCTTTTTATATAATGCTTCGGTTGGGATTTGCTCAAGGTCTCCCAAGATTTGTTCTCCTAAGTAATTATTAGTCCTGCAATGCTTGACAGCCTTTACTTACATGTTTTCTGAATTCTCATTTCAGCATCCCATGCTCAGGATGCTTAATCTAACTGATGTAACACTTCACTAGCTGTACTTTTTCTTATGGTGATGTGGTCATCTCAACATCAAATCAACAGCAATCATAAAGAGAGGACAGAATGCACACTGGTTTTGCACCAGTGTCATCCACAATGAACCTCCACTTGGTTTTTCACTCAGCTCTCCATTTACTTCAGTGGTTCAAGCTTGTCAAAACTTTACAACTATCCTAACTATGTACTTGAAAATAGTAGATTAATGGTCTGAAAAAGATAATAAAAATACCCTTACCCTCCTGAAGAACCCCAAAGAAAGAACTGCATGAGATTGGCAGGGAATCTGCCTCAAGACAGGGAGCAGGAGAAGCTATCAAAAAATCTGGTCATTCCTTTATCTCCTACATTGAAATGGCTGAGCTGAAGCTGTAAGAGAAAAAATAAGAATCTGTGTTGTGTTCTGGGGTTTGGGTTGGGTTTATTTATTTTTTTTCGTTTTTCACGACTGTACCACTGAAAGGAACAGAACTTCTCTTCAACTGTTGCAACCACTTATACCACCTTTCTAGGATACTTTAATGGGAATGCAATTTCTCCATCAGTCAGACTATTACAGTTTTCCTATTCCCATATTTCTTGAAGAACTTGGCAACTATTCATTCAATCATTTTTCAGCAAGGTCCCTACCTGAAGCTTCTCCAAATTCTGGTTTAAGTGAGCTTTTCACATCTGCCTTTGTGCTATGAGACAGCATCTCTACTTTGGCAAAGTCATAGTGCTCCTCCTGTTATCATTCTTCTTTTCCTGTCACTAAATAGTTTTCACATGTTAATCTTGGACAGGCACACTGGTGGTGGCAGATACAGACAATAGTAGAGGGGACACCTTTTTTGGGAACTAGATCAGCTCTCTATTATATTTCTCTTGGGCCCCTCTACTCTTGTTCTGACACAGACCTTCCTGCTGCTTTTGCTGGATGCATTTAAACATCCGATGTTGGCTTTGGTATTTCCACTCTTGGAAAGCCAATTAATTGGGCCTGCTAAGCTGAAAAGCAGTTATATTTTTAGCAAACTACACCTTGTTCAGTTGGTAGTCTTTTACTAGCTCTTCTACGGTTGTTTTTCTTTTTTTGGTCCTGTCTCAAAAAATATCACACTTCTACTGCACATGGGGATCTGCTGAAGATGTGAACTGTGTTTGCCTCCAATACACCCAGATCACAACAATTCCACCAGCTGCTCTGGGGACACCTTTACACCATGCCCATGCACCACCAAGAGCCTTGAGAGCAGGCAGAGCTCTGCCAGGCCCCAAGCTACTGCTTTGGAGACAGAAGATGACACTTGGCTATCGATTCCTCCATTCTGTCACTGTCCCTAACCCTAAGAAGGAAGTCTCCCTGTTAGTAAGCAGATGTCAGGCTGAGGAATTTGGTCCAAATTTGCTGATAGCTCTTATCTCACCATAGTAGTTGCCTGTTGGTAACACTGTGTAATTGTCATTTCATGTAATGTGTTTGAAATCTAGTTCAGAGCAATTGACTGCTAATTGGTTCCCCAGTCTATGAGCTATTTTTCTGCCTTGGAAGTCATAATTAACGCTACTCCCTCTGAGTTATAATCATCTTGCTTTGTGAATATATTATAGCTTTGTTTTCATTCTTAGATTGCTCTTCATCAATTCCTGGTCACAGACATTTTGCTTACTCAAAGGATTTTACTTAATGTATTCGTCCCTCTCTTTCACCTGCACCTCCTCTGTTGTTGCAGCCTTTCCTCCAGTGTTCCAGAAACCTACTTTCAGTGCTTGGTGGCTGGTTTTTTTCCCAAATTTTTCCCTGAAGAACTTCTCAGAGGTTTGCCTGGCTCATGGTTTTCAGCAAAGCAGGTTGCATCATTATTTCACCCACCTGGCACATGTGTTTTGCTGGAACAGCTACCTCACCATCCTCCTCTAATTCACCTCTTTTCCAAGGACACATTTTTGCCTGTAGCTGAACCCCAAATACAGTATTACTGCTTTTCATCTCAACCATGTCATTTGGCCAGTTTGGTTTGGGTCATACGACTCTACAACCTTGCCTCAATGAGTTCACCTTGTTTTGGTCATTGGGCTAGGCGGTACCCATACACCTTAGCGGTACTGCTAAGGGAACACAGCAGTTTTCCTGTCACCTACGTTCTACTTGATAAGGATGTTGCAAGATGAAAAGATTGCAGAGTACTCACATTTTACAGTAACAGCAGCCATTTCAATACCTGGCTTAAAAAAGAAACCACATCTTGTATCTCAGAAGCAGCTGTGTTCTGTCTCCAGAGCTGCTGTGAATTGTTCCTACCGTCTTCAGCATGACAATTTGCATTGCCTCCCTCCCTCGTCCCCAGCATTAATATGCTAGTAGTTATCACTACCCAAATCTTCTGCAGGTTCACATTAGGACTCCCTAAATACAGTGTAACACAGAAACTTAACACCTACCAAAGCTGGGAGAAAAAATTCAGAAAAGTTTTTTTTTGGCTACTGATCTAGCTCATATTCTTCTATACTTATGGTGCTATTTGGTTCAGCAGATGGAGAATGAAAAGGAAGGTCCCTTTTGCCAACAATTTATACTACCTCACGTGAGAGACATTATCTACATTCAGGCCCCACGTGACAAAGTCAGTCTGGACCTGACAGTGGGTAAACTGTAAGGGGAGAGCAGGCTTCGCATGTGGATGGCCAAGCCACAGACCTGAAATATTAACATTCGAAAGTCAGGGTTCAAGAGATAGCCACAACAGGCCAGCAGTGTTGAAAATAACAGTATCTCATCATTGGAGAAAGCCCAGTCCTTCAGGGATACAGGCTCCAGAGAGGAAGGAAATTTAACCTAGAGGATGAGTACCTAGGACTTGCTAGCTTACTTACTAAGAGCAAAATTGTAGGGGGTACCTATCAAACAAACGAGATGTAAACCAAACCAGCACATTATGAACTGCTCTCTAAATCTGCAGGATGGTCAATGGATTAGGTCAGTGCACTATCTGCACTGCTGGGTGTCATCCTTGGCATCAGCCAAGTTAGTGAATGGGGTGGAAGACAGGGGAGAAGGGAGAAGCAGAAAACTGAGTTCAGGGTTAAGAGAGTCTTCTGCTTAAAAAATGAGACAAAAATGCTGTTATCTGAGGTACTCGAAAAACAGTGTCAGCCTTCTAAACTTGCTGAATGACAGAAGACACAAACAAGGAAGAAGAGACATTCAGAAGATCGTAAAAACCAGAGATGGCGATGATACTCTCAGATAACCAGCTCTCAAGTAGTATAAATATAGACTAAACAAGTTTAACCAATGTATAGCTTGCTTTAAAAAAGACAAACCACCCACATGTCATCCCTCCTTGTTAACACACTGTAATACACAAACAGCCATGTAAAGGCTAAAGCAAACAAGAAGGACCTGGGTTGAGTTAAAAACCTTCTTGTATAAACCCTAGCAACCTCTTTGTCCCTCAGCTTACACATGTGTAAAAGCTGTGCACACTACAACAGGTGTCTGTAAGACGGGTTTAATTAAAATTTGGTGGTTAAAGTACTGTTTGTTCAGTGTAAAATTCCAAGGAAAGTTAAGTAATTTTGCCACTTGCGGTTATCTGATACATAATTTCTCCTTAGAAAACACAGCTTTTTCCAAAGCACAAAGAGCATACAAAGTGCCCTGTGTTTCTGACATTGGAAGACTCTTGAATCCACTAGTTCAAATCCAGACTTTAAAATGCCTTAAGCAACACTCCTGGACTTTCTGAAACACAGACCATCACACTGCCGAGTTACTCTCTGCCAAGAAAGAGCGATCAGCAAGCGGATACAGGACACTGCCGGTACCTGTCTGTGCTAACTCCCCACCAAGTCCCACGGAGAGAACTTCCAACGTACTTTTTTCCTACGGAAGAGCAGATTCTGAGTGAATACAGGTGTGTCAACAATCTGTGGCTATTAGGTCTCCAACAATGACAAGAGGGAGCTGAAGGAAGACTTAAATGACTATTTCAAATTTGCAAGAGAACAGCTAGCTTCTGTTGCCCCAGGTAATTACAGTACTTTTGCTTGGATTATGAATTTTAATTTTGTGATACCTAACTTTCTTGGCCTTATAATGGCTAGACAGCAAACCTGTGCATGACTGTGCTGCAGTTTCACTTCTACTTCTTGAAAATTAGCCATCTTTGACAGAGCACATTTTAATACTATCTGTACTTCCAGATAAGCCAGGCTGCCACTGCAGTGCTCTATCAAGATCAGGTCTGTTGTCAGCTTTTGATTTTACTGCTTGTGGAAAAAGCACACATGGAAAGGCCAGAACTGAAGCATCACCTCAAACAGGAATGGGGCCCAATCCCTGTCTGCAAAAGCAAGCAACTGAGACACTTGGGAAGCCTGGAAAGGACACACGGCCACCTTCTCCTTAGTTTAACTCCCCCAGTTCTGCAACTCCATTTTAGCATCTGTTGAGCAGACAGAAGAAGAAATACTTGAGGAATTAATGCCAAAGGAAGACTTCCTTGCAGAGTATTTTTGTGTCGGTCTTCATTAGCAGGTGAGTGACTGCCATACATACTGATGTGGGTGAGCACATGGAGGTTTCATGGAAAACAGAGCACCAACGTTTATTCCCAGAAGGCTCAGTCTCACTTATGTTGTATCCACATTCACACTGCAATCACAACTGCACCAGCTACAGTCCTGTTAGAGCCTCTCCTTGCAGGATGTTAGTTAAAGAGATTCTAAATCCCAATCCCATCTCCCATTATCCAAAGTCTTCTGACTGCAGACTCAAACTCCTTTATAGTAACAGAGAGCTTTAACACTAGCATCATCTGTCAAGGAGGTACTTTTTATTGCATGTTTTAAAATATATCAGTCTGATATATTACCCTGTTTATTTATTCCTTACCAACTTCATAAAACCACCAGCACTGAAGACCACCAGCGATACAGGAGCTTTTGATGTTTGTAGCTTGCTTACAGGACCCAAACCTAAGAGACAGCATCATCGCATCAAGAAATGTCACATCAAGGTTTCCAGTAGTTTCAACATTTCCCATTTCGTTAAATGGAAAAGGGAGTGGAGAAAGGAGGAAACTGTATTTCTGCTCCACTTACTTGACGAATGCAAGAAACCGCGTATAGAAGAGCTCATCTGACACAACCTCTCTGAATCTTGCTGAAACACACAAACAAAGCAAGATCAACCCAGCACTAGAATCTGCTTTCACGGTTTAGGCAAACAGTTTAAAAATCAAAAGTTTCTGGATCTCTTGGCTGAATGCTTCCAAATAATAACTACCCACATGCAAGTATACTCGCTAGTAAATAGCAGGTTTCAGGATTCAGTTCATATCTATCTACTTCAGCCTTTCAACAGATTAACTCCATATGACAACTTAGCTACAAGTCTCAGCCTGGAAGCACTTCCCTCCCCCCTCCACCTAAATCACAGTCAGAAATGCTCCGAAGGAGATTAGTGAGACGGTTTTGCAAAGCACAAAGCACTGACCTAAATGTGTTCTCGTTTAAGTAGGTGGAGGTTCTAAATTTGACTGAAATAGCAATGTTCAGCCCAGCACTTTGTGTTTTTCAAGGTCTGCGTAAGCTTTTAAAGCCTCTCATTTCATATAAAGCAGGTTTCACCATCACTAGGAATGTTTTCTGCTCTTAGCCTATTTTGCTGTAAACATACTGACAAATTGCACATACACATACTCTAGAGAAATGAGAGGTTTTGTGCTTCACCTGCTAGCTCTGAAACAGCAACAGCTACAGGCGATGCTGTGGCTTGTGCCAGCACTTGGTAGCAGTGCTCCAGCATACTAGAAGGATGGCTGCTTCATCAAACAATGCGCTCTGTAAGCTTTTACACTAGGCAAGGAGATTCCAAAATATAGGCCAGTCATATTTCTTATTTTCATCCATACGATGTTATTAAATCAATGGTATTTGCATGGATTAGCAAAGGACAAAATTAGCTTATTTTAGTAATGGTAAAATGACATTAAGATTATAACCCATCTCACACTCCCAAGACTAATTACTTCCCAACTCAAAGTATCAGAAGGCTCTTTCTGCCTAACAGAGTCATGTCAAATGAAAATAAAATAGTTCTTTTTTCCCCCCTTTTTTTCTTTTCTCTCTTTTAGACGTATTTTAAAACTGAAAGGACTAATCATTTCCTTTAAAGAGCAAAAAAGGAACACAGGCTGCTATGCTGCTTGGTTTGAAACACCAGACTCAGAGGCTGCTGCCAACCCACTGAACCCTGAGCTCTGACATCACAGCTGGCTGTGACATAAGTCCTTTTGGAAGATAGAGCCCTCTTAAACCAGTGAGGTTGCTGTTTCCCTCTGGCTGCTCCTGAGATTCTCACCCATCAATAACAGTGCCTGTATGGGAACATTCAGATAAAATGTATCAAGGTTTTGAAATGATAAGCATAAAATGCTCTGTGGTATTAGTTCTGCTAAACATTATAAAAGCTTGGATTTTAGGTTTTACTAGCCTCTGCAAGGCTGAATTTCCCAGAGTCATGTAAGTGGTGTCTCAAAATCATCTGAAAATGGTTTCGTTGCTCTCACAGTAAAGCTTTACATCCCCACACACGAGGTATGTATAAAATAGCTAATCTGACAGCATCTCACATGTCAATTTTAAAGGAACCCAAATATAAAATGGGCTGAAGGATACCTGGGGTAATGCAGACATACACACTTTGCACATGTCAGGGACACAGACACTTTGGAATCGCATAAGAAATCACCAGCCACCACAGGACCTGCAGCAGTTGCCCATCTGTACGCTGCTCTGGATGCACGGCCACCACAATTCGACTCAGTCCAGTTTAGCCTACAGCTAAAGCGGGTTACTCCATTTGTAGCTGTTGAGGAACTAAGGGGTTCTTTGCTTTTAATGCTGTGAAGAAAGGCAACAAGTTACTAACACAGAGCCCATAAATACACTTGTTCAACAGTCACCCTTCCAACTATCCCACCTCGAGTTCAGGTTTGGGGCTGTACCCGCAGCTGTGGCAAGGCCCAGGGAGGCTCAGCAGTCCCAATATGGGTACACACGCCTTAGCAATCCCACGGTGGGCAACACCAGCAGCATCCCGAGCCGAAACCCTGTCACATATCAAGACTGATGGCTTTCATACCATTTTCCTCCTGAAGGCAGTTTATTCTGGCTGCTTTGTTTCAAGTTGCTCACACCCATCGCTCCTTGCACCCTCAGCAAATGCAGGTCTGATTTACAGCCTCTGCCCTAGAGACTGCATCTCAGCAGGGCTGCATGTGCACACTACAGTTTGAAGTACTTTGGGACTGCTCAGAGTGAAATGCATAAAATGCTAATGTATTACTAGACTCCTACAATATTTTTAAATAGCAGCTCCGGTATATGGAACTATTTTACAAGCAAGTCAGTGTTCTATGACACCAAAGATTTTTATTTTATCTTTTAAAGTTTAAGTATCACAGAAAAGTGGGTGTTGATAGGATCTGCCAGCAGCACAAACAAAATGTATGAATCCAGACTAGGAATGAAATGATCTCTCCACAACAGGGAAATTAAGGCAAAACAACAGGGGGGGAAAAAATCCATAATATACAGCGGCTTAAAAGTATCAAACAAGCAAGTAGAACAAAGATTTCAGAGCACATTTGGACATGCCCTTCTTCAAGGCAACATGTCAAAACCACTACTTCTCCTCCCCTTCTCCTTGACAGATGGTCTGACTGGGCCCGAAGCCACACCACCAAGCTGTGATCCTGGCAAAACCCACAAGGTAAATAAGGTTGGGCACAAAGTGCAACTGGATGGGAGGCATGCGAGTGCTGAAGGATGAGATGGTGATGATTTAGCAAGCAGCACAAACTGCTTTGAAACAATGCTCCGGCGCAGCGCCAGGAGAACTCTGGAGGTAAACACTACATAGTCAGGGCTGTATGCATCTCCAGTTAGGCCCTTGTGTGTTTAAAAGGTTAAATGCAAGTTTCCTGGGCAAATCCCAATTCTGTTCATTTTTCTTCAAGCTACTAACAAGACCCCAGCAAACCTTCGATTATCCAGTTAAGATTTAGTGAAATTTCTTTTCTTCTGTGCTGCTAGTGTGACATGAAAATGCCAGAAAGTGCTACAATTCTCATTTGCAAGACAGAATATATTTCATGAGTACCAAGCCACCTATATGTATGCTTTGTAAAAGCAGCTGATTCCCTCAGAGGTAAAAAAACGAGGAGCTGCCGAGTCACATTATTTGGCCATTTTCTTTTGTTTTAGCATTGTATAGCAGAACCATCTGTGTGAGACCCAATTGATAATCAAAGCCAGATGACAAATCTCCCTGCTTCTGCAGGTTTAAACGTCAAATTACCGATGCCATTTGAATTCTGTTTGGCTTTTAACTTCAGATCAAAGCTAACATAGCTGGGAAGACAATGCTTCCTACCCTCCACTTTCCCCCCCTCCTTGTTGCTCTGAAATCATCTGTCTCCAAGCCAGAAGTCTAAATGGAGTGTAGGGAGAGTTCAAAACAGAGAAGGTTGATGGGAGTCTACTGCCAATTCCGCTCTGCAGTCACAGCTTGCTCCCACAGCTCCATTAGCTGCCTGCAATCAAGGGCAGCCGACTCAGTCCTGCTTGCTGTCCAGGTTTAATAGGTTCAGCTAGTTAATGAGCAATGGCTAGATTGCATTCCAAGACTTCACATCATTCACAAAGCAATTAAGTGTACACTTCTGGGTCTCCTCCAGGAGCCCGAGAAGAGTGCCTTGTTCTATTGAGAGGATAAATGCAAGCCACAATTTTCAAAACTGAATAGTGTGACACAGTGGAAAACAGGCAGAATATTCACCTTCTCTAAGTATCAAGCTGAATGCATCATTCCTTTTCCACAAGCCTCTGAAGGGCTCCCTTACCTGTACACCCCTGGATTATAGGTTGCTCTTGCTAGATGAAACCAAGAACTGTAAGCCACTGGGAAGCATTTCAGTGAGCTGCTGACAAAGCAGGCTAGGGAGCAGTCATGTTAATGAAACAGAAGGTATTTAATTTGAAAGCCACTGCAAAGGCAAGGGTACTTTTTGCATGTAGACTTTTTACATGCTCCCAGCAGAGGACTACAAGGCACCTTGCAAACACTGAATTGCTGATCCCCAGATTCACAAAGCTCACAGAGTGACTTGAGCCATTTGGCATCCCTCACAAAAACAGGACCACATCCCTGGAGGATGAGGCTACCTCCACGGATAGAGCTGGGGGAAAAGCAAGCATGTCTTTTTGACTGTCACATGCCCATTCACCCCCTATGCTTTCGCGCTACTTTACTGCCGTTAACGTATGTACTCTTACTGCTCCAATGCCCCTTCCAAATGTTTGTAGCTTTTCTTGCTCTCACTTCCAGGGCAGATTCTACCCTTAAAGAGGGGAGGTAAGTTCTCTGGCGGTACAAAGGATCCTCAGCCTTAAGTGGTTGATTTACAAGGTGGACCAAAGCTGGATCCTGAACATGCTCTGAAAAGACAACTTCTTACATGTGCAGGCTGCCTTTTCCAGGCTGTGTAGCTGAACTCCAGGGGGAAAGGAGTCCTGCTGGCAAGGACTTCCCTGTCTTTTCTCTCCATGAAGGAACTGAAAAGACATGCTGCTTCTCTCTTACACAAATGTTAAGATCACAGAGCTAGTGAGTAGGTGGGAGCCATGTCTAAATAACAAGGAAAGAGAGAAGCTGGTCATACATTCTTCTCTCCTCATCGTACGCCCTCATTGCATTCACATACGGGGTTTACAAAAGCCTGGATACGTAGTGGTTTATAACATCATTACCAAAAAGAACAACAAAAAACTCAAGATCCCTTCACAACCTATTTCTGTTAAATCGGGAATCAAATAAATCTATCTAGGACAAAGGGATATTTTAAATTTTTAAGAATTGGAGTACCCAATCACTAAACCCACATCAATGCAGTTTCTGAGTGAAGACACACAAAAGTACCTGCTATCTAAACTGGAGATGAGTTTAATAGTGTGTGTGGGAAATACTCCTTCACTCGTTTACCAAAAACCTCATCGCTAAACTTTAAAAAAATACTTGCACAGTAACAGAGACTGGTCTTTTTACTCTAAATGCAAAACCTTGGTATGGAGAGGAAGCACAGCTGAAGGGTTATATAAGGGTTTTTTTCTATTATTCTCCATTTCCTTTGCACATGCCAGTCAAAACTATAAAACACTTGTGGGAGAAATGCAGGAGGCACGGTTTCACATTCCAGATGATCTATTTCCATGTGCTGTGTACAAGCCAGGCGACCACCCAGGAAAGTCAGGCAAACACGATTTGGCCCACCAGTGCTGCAATCACACACTAGCAGCTCTTCTCCATCAACACTTTGCCCTGTATTTGCTATGAGAGGTAACCACCAAGCCTTACAAGTGGCCGAGCATGTGGCAGGATCAGCTTTACGCCCGCTCTGAAACAATGCTAATGAGCAGCCCTGCATTTTCTCCTCTTGAGGAGCCAAACCAAGCTCAGATACAGTGCTAAAGCATTTTGAATTAACTATCCATAAGGGAAAAAACCCAAAACAACTAGATAACCTTAATACAGGAGCCTGTAATGTTAATAGCTCTTTACTTCTCAAACTCTTTCATCCCCTGTCCCTTTGTCCTCCATCACAACTTTCACCCCAGTTTTACTAAGCAAAGGAGAGCAAAGGCGGGTCATCTGTAGTCTTGGTAAAGGTATGACCAGCTATTTCCTCTTCTTAGAGCCCATGACTATGTTATTTTCTTTTCACACGTTGATCACAGAAAGCTTTGGTAACTGTTTCAGAGTCACTGAAAAGGAATCAGTCCCTCAGAAGCCAAGTTGGTTGAGAAACTCTGCTGGCTGGAGCAACAGAAGTAGGCATGACTTGCCTTTAACAAAGTCGAAGGCATTTGGTTTTAGTTAACTGGGTAAAGGGCAGTAAAACTCGGCCAAGTATTTATTTATTGGACTGGAGTGCCTGCAGCGAGAGAGGAGGGCGAGATGCGTGTAAAGTTTCTGTAATCCCAACCTTGGCAGGGAGGTAAGTGAACTTTGGTTTCACTGTTGGAATAAGACAGCACAGAAAAGATTTGGTATGTAATGTAGAAACATTGATTTATAAAAGGGATGTTCTGGGGGTGCATGAGGGAAAACCAGAAACATAAGGTCTTTAGAGCTTTCCCAAGATGATACCTTCTCTACATCTGTTGGCCGTTACTTTCTGCCAGTTGAAGACAGTGGAGAGCATGAGGAGGCAACAAACTGCCAGTGAGATTGCCACTTTGCGGGAACAATGCTTTCATTTTAGCACTGAGGAATGCTGCTTGTACCCTGGGTGTCACTGGAGCACACCCTCTGATCTCTCAAGCAGGAACACCAACTAAATTTTACAATAGCAACAAGTATTAACGAAGTCTTACTTAGTCTGGATCCAAACCTATGCTCCAAAGTGTTACTACTGGATGGTACTTCAGTACATGCTAGTATGTGGCTCCACCAGCTCAGGGTTACACGAAAGGGGTGGGACACAAGATACAACTCTGGATTCCTATCAGCTCTGGCAAACATGACTGATTTTCAGATCATGGGAGGGCAAAAACACATGGAGGTCTTCCACCAGGTATGGTACCACCTAGGGATGCTGCAGAGGCTCGCTGGATGTGTGTCAGGGAGCAAGAAACAAAAATAACGAGGGAAAACCAGATGAGCTGGCAGTGCTTAGCTGGAGCTGTCAGGCAACAGCTAATGCTGAGGAATCTTGCAATTCTGTTTATATTATTTTACCACAAGCAGGTGCTGGGAAGCCCAGCATGGGAGGGGCATGCAGACAAAAAAAGAAAGAGGAACCACTTTTTGTCTGACGTGCGTGATCTACTCAGATGAATCTTTTTTTACTGACAGGCTCTTTTCCTGGAACCAGCACGGACACCCAAGTGTCACTGCTGGACCCTCCAATAAACAGACATTGTACCTGAAACGTTTAGGTTATGTTGCCTTTGTGGTGCAGGTGGCCCTGGTTTTGATGGGAGTTCTAGGGGTACTGAGCAATTTTTAACAGAGACAGTATTAAAACCTCCAGGCTTTTTCAAATTTAGATTGGTTTTGCTGGGCTTTTTTGTTATTTTCATCCTATTATAGTTACGTGCTGTCATGTTTGCCATCTGAAAAGTGATGTATAAAGGACGGATCTCCACTGACATCCATCATTTCTTCCTTTGGTCACCGTGCATACAATTTTTACACCTATGGATTTTGTACAGAGAAATGCTTTGACCTGCAGATTTCCCCCCACTCGCTGCTGCTCCTTGTTCAACACACCAGCCACCTTCCTTCCTCCTTTCTTCTGCAGCTCTTTGTTGAGAAATGTCAGGGTCATCAGTGCCACCGGCTGACATGATTAGTGTGGCTGATACCACACCAGTAGTGTAACCACTGCTCTAAAGGAAGCAAAGCAGAGGACAAGGAGTGGGGGGAAACCAAACCAACCCAAAACCCACACCCAAAACAAAATCTGCAGCCATTTCAGGCAGAAGGAATCAGGCTCAAATAGACATCAGCAACGTCACTCTTTCCAGTTAATGAGAAGGTCCTTGCACCACAATAGACGTATGCAGCATTTCAATGCGCTCCCATGCTCGTAAAATTGGTACACTTCTGCATGCCCCAAAGCTTATCCTGGAAGTATGCTCCAGTTCTCAAGAGATCAAAGGCATAGATTAGACAGCGGAGGGAAACAAAATGGTTAAAGAAGCCCCCCAAAAGCAGCATCAGACAGGGGATAAAGCCTGACCTGTGATTCAGCAAATTTGAATCCTCAGAAGTACAACCAACAGTCTGCGCTACTGAAAGACAGCAGCAGTCCATTACATGTATTGATTTGCAGCACTTTGTCAGCACTAATGATGTTACCTCATTAAAAGAGATAAATGCCCTACTGTTCTACCGAAAGCATCTGTTCCTTCCTCCTTCTCGCCTGTTCTCCAGCAGGGCCCAAAGCAGCAGCAGCACAGTGAAATCAAATCAAAATCCAACACTAAACTCGCTTTGAGCCGCGTGCTAAGGTTGCTTTTCTGTTATTCCTTATTATTCTCTTTCAAATGGGGTTATTCCATGTTTCCTACCAGGTATCTCTTCTCTTGACACCAAATGGGCACATCAAAGGAAAACAAAGCCCTGTGAACCACCACAGTCCTCCTGCCAGCAAAGGGCTTCTCAGAATATAAACTAACGTCTACCTTGGCTAATTCATTCACTGCTAGGTAAAACAATACGGGATGCTATCTCGATCACAACAGGTGAAATAACAGGCAAGGTGGAGATAATGACTTCAGTCCGTTAACACCCCATGATGCGCTGCCGCACACAACGCGCCAGTTTTGTTTCAACAGATTTCTCGTTACATGCAAAGGTAGCAGTTTACTGTAATGAATGTTTTATGCATCATTCCTTTGTGTATAGGGTCTCCAAAGTACACATTATTAAAGTCTATTAAACTCTCTATTTAGCAGAATTACCAATGTGCCTTTGGGGAAATTACTACAATGAAGCCATACCGGTATTTAAATTCCAGTTGTTTAACAATCTTTTCCTAATCACCAATGCAGGTATCTACATTAAAGTATAGTCAGACTTCTTGCAGCACTGTCTATGAGCTGCTTATGGAAATTCATTTAAAAAATAGAGTATTTCAACTTGGCATGTTTTTCATAGTTAAGCCTCAGACAGCTACTGCTTTAAAATAATAGGAACTTGCTCCTGATCTTCTTCACCAAGCAGAGCACTTCACAGTCAATGTGGTTACAGAAACAATTAAATACTTCCCGCCATACAATTTGTATCAGTATCTGCAAGATACCAGCCTATTTAAAGAATACGTGGCCAACAAGGACCCATTCTTTACAAATAGCTTTGCTATTAGAAAGAACCTACCTGTCCTTGCAGCCTATGGATGCAAGGATGGAGCAGCCCAAAAGCTGCTTAAGCTCAGTGTATACACAGGTCTCTGCTTCTGTCCAGCTACTAAACTCTCCGAGTTGTATGTAAAGCAACAACAGAGTAGCTACTAACTGCTGTTTGTGCCCCTCAGACCATTTCCCCTTTTAATATTGCGTGCTACAGATATAGCTAGCTGTAAATGTGTGCATCTAAATGTGCATGTTTTCATGGTAATGAGTCTTAAACTTAGTTCAGAATTTGTAATGTGTGCCCATGCCTGCCATGATAAGAACAGATATTTTTCCGGTGGGAAGAGTCTCATGTTTCTCAGGGGGAAGGCAGTACACTTCATCATGCTAGACATCACAGGATTCAGCTTCCTGGGGTGGGGTGGAAAAGACCTAGATCCCAACCTTTCAGGTTTCCTTAATGACCGTCAATAAATCACTGTGTTCCTACTTGCATTTCTCATCAGTATGAGGGTGCCATTTTATCCTCTTTGAGATTTACCAGGAGAGGTTTAGATTGGATATTAGGAAACATTTCTTTATCGAACCAGTTGTCAAGCACTGGAACAGGCTGCCCAGGGAAGTGCTGGAGTTACCATCCCTGGAGGAATTTAAAAGATGTGTAGATGTGGCACATTATTTGGTGGTGGTGGACTTGGCAGTGCTAGGCTAACATTTGGACTTGATGATCTTAAAGGTGACTCAACCTAAACAATTCTATGATTCTATAATTCTATGCCCAGAAGCACTCAGGTTCTATTAATGGGACAGTCAGGTTCTCCAGCAAAGACAACCAAGCAAGCACCTAAACACTATCTACTGTAACTGCATATAGTGGCAGATATATGGCTATACTTGCCACTATATTACACCAATAGTTTAAAACTTCAACATCAGATGAATTCTCAGTCACCTTCAATGACAAAAAAACAACATTAATGTATTGAAAAAATGCTTACAAAAATCAGAAAACAGAATATAAGTAATGAAGACAAGTTGCTCAACAGGGCTTCACATCAAATGAACACGCAGAATTTAGGCTACCATACAACTGCATGTTTTGATATGCCAGCATTCAAAGTTTATGCCCAAGTACCTATAAAAGGAGGACTAAAGTCATCACTGGAAACTGGTACATATAGTAAAGGTTAGTCTCACAAGCATGAATCAAATACTGCCTGCTCTTTTTGGCTGTAAGGCAAATTCAGTGCCCTCTGGCAGACCTACACAATGAAGCTGTCTCCATTAAGACCAAAAGTCCTTCAGAGAACAATCCTTGGAAAAAAAGCACAGCAAATGGGTGGACCTATTTTAGCCACACACTACTTTCCCATAAATCAATGGATGAAAGTGCTTCCTTTCTCCAGTTACAAACCCTGAGCCAAATTGCTACCTCTGTTTTACAAATATAACCTCATTGACTTTGCTGAAGTTACACATGCACCACAGACCAGATTTTGTCCTTGCATGCAATGGGAGGCCAAATCTCCCATAAATAAGAAAGGAAACAATCTGTTCATCTTAATTGAAGTGGGATGAGGAACACCCCTTTCACCTTTAAAAAAGAGACATATGTCTAAGAAGGGGAAACACCAGTAGTTTCATTTCTTCAGCTTGTCTCTCCATTAGGAAAGACTTGTATGCTTAGAAAGAAAATATTTTTCTGGCTTTTAACATTACTTTATGTGACTGCAGATCAGAAGCCCAAGAAAATCAGATGTTGTTTTAGAGAAGTTTCCATCATCTACTTCACTATCTATTAAAGAAGTATCTCTTCCATCCTGTTTGATGAGGGTGGTAGATGAAGGGTGCAACTCTCCTGCAGACTGAAGCCATCAGTCTGTTTTTAATATCACTTGCTCCTCTGCCTCAACTTTAGTTTCATGAGCACAAGTTGAGATGGTCCTGCTCACTTGCACAAAACCCAACCACATCTTTAGTTGAGTTTAGTTGTTGGCTGGACTGACCCCATTAAGCAGCTCATGGTACAGTTTCATAAACGCCAACAGGGGTGCAAGAGGGAATAGGGAATGTCCTGGCTAAGGACACTGTAGGATAAGAAAGAGAATGAACAGCCATAACTGGGACTGGCTTAGGTTGCCATGAAACCTTTAGTCCCTGACACCTAGCAGTAGACATTGTAGAAACACAAAACACAGTGTGAAGTGTGGCATTTAACACTGGCATTGCAATATGCACCTAATGTTCCCATCATCTTAGGTCCTCGTGTTTATCACACCAGATGACAGACCTCACAAAAGCACCTGGCACTACAATGTCACTTTTTCCCCAATGTATTGGGTGTAGACATGGTCAGGCCTTCATTTGTTGTTGTGGTAGGTGGACAAGCAGCTACCTTAGCCAAGCTGTCGCTTTGTCTCTCCTGCCACCTACTGTATCGAAAATCAAAATTACGTGTCACCAACTCCGTGCTTCTCCGCTTCTGTCTGAAAATACCAACCTTTAGTTCTTTTAGAAGTACCACTGCGTGCATGTGGGAACTCCCCGCTGTCATAACCCCTCCAGCAATGCTATCCAACATACCCTGATGAAAGCTAAATGCAGCACTTTGAGCTCTACTTAACTCACTCCTGCTTCAGGGTTAAAATTAGCATTAAATACTAAAAATTCTCCAGAGTTTAGGGCATGAACTCCTCCTCCCCTTTGCCTCACAGAAAATTAATCAAAGAAGATTTATTTTCAACAGCGAACAGGCCATGATGCCCCATAAGCCTCCGACCCTTTATTTGCTGTTATTTAGGATGACAACACTCACAAGGGGCAAAACCCAGCAGAAAAATAACTTCCCACTGGGCATGTGACTGTCAGGCCGTGGGCAGGGTTGAAACTCTTGCTGCACTTGAGCTGCGTAACCAAATGAGTGTCACCCAAGAGTCTGCTTCAGACCGTGGTTTACCCCTGTCCTTTTAACCTCTCATTCTCAAAAGCACAGCTGAGCGAGTCTGGCTGTGCCATGCGTACCCTCGTGTAGCAGCGCAGTGCTACCCACCTGAGATTGTTCTCCCCAGGAGCAGCATGTGGTCCTGCTGCTTCTAATGTCAGCAGGTTGCAGAAGAGGCTTCACTGATGCTTGCACTTAAGTGACGCATCCAAGGAGAAGACAAGTATTTTGTCATCACCATCTGTGTTCTGCCATCCATCCAGACACCATTAATCACAGTGAATGGCAACAAGAAGGGCAGCAACAAGTCTGAGCTGGTCTGGCACAGTCCGAGTCAACTGCAGGGCCTTCAAACCCCCATTCCTGGCACTACGTGGAAGCCAATAAGCAATCAACCCAAAAATGAGAAGACAGATATCCCATATTAATTATTTATGCCATCCTCCCAGAAGGCATGACAACTTGATTTTTTAATATTTTATTATTAATTTCAAGAAAGTATTCAAACAGAAAACATCATGCTGAACTTGCTACAGAAATCTCACTATTTTCTAGTAAGAAGCTACCTTGCGGGTGCTGGCTTATTTTCCCATATATGGCATTCCCTTTTACCTAATCAACATCTTGGGGCTCTGTGACAGCAGATATCCTTGATAAAAGGAGAATTCTGATGAAGGAGAAAGACATGCAACATTTGCATGATCAAGTAAGCTATCAAATGTATTTATTTATGCTGTGACCATAGTAACCAAGAGGTATTAAATGTGGAACTGAACATCAGGTAAATGCATTTTAAATCTGATTTTTCACTGGTTGAAGTAAGGAAATTGTTGACTAGCAGCACTCTTAAGGGTCTTTACAGGCTGCAATTAGAGAAGCGGATACAGAAGATAAATTGCTCTACGCCTGCAAAAGCAAGTCTTAAGATGAAAGGCCCCCTATTACTTTCGAAAGTAGCATTAAGAATTTGATCAACTGAGAAGAAAATATTAATATAATTTCACTCACTCACAGATCACTGAACAACATCTCTGAAAAATAAAGACATCTCCTTTCCTTAAACAAATCTGACAAGACTGTAACTAAAAATATTTCTGTAACACACACAGTTCAGTATGGACACAGGAAAACAACTGGTATGAGTAACCACAGTGTCTAATCCCTCAAAACACACATCTCAAGACATACAAAATGCCTCCAGGCATTTTGTAGCCACCAAAATGCATCGAGAGCCCTGATACATACACTTAAAGCCAACTACGACCCACAAATATCTATTAAACATGAATGAATTTATCGAGGACCAACAGTATGTTCTTATTAATTGCACAAAGGCTGCAAACAGGTTAAAAAAGAGATCTTTTTACAGCATGTGATCAGAAGCAACTTATACCAACACCAATTTAATTTATAACAGAATCAAGGCAAAAGAAATAAAGGATCACGTTCGCAGTCAGTAACGCTACAGGAACTATGAGTGAAAAGCTAATAGAGTGAACAGAGCCCTAAAATAAGTTGGTATTTTTTAACACAGACTTGAAAAACCTGCTATGGGAAGGGCAGTGTCAGAGGGTGCTCACACATCCTCGCTAGAAACTCTCAAGACAACTCTCAAGGATTCGTAAGGATGCTCCAAGGGAATTAAAGAAGCCAATTTTATACACACTGTGCTGTCTGGATTGATGTCTCACTAAACCAACAGGCAAAGTTTGATCTCCAAAAGGACTTCTACCTCTGCTGCGCTTGACCGAACAGAAGGGAAAGAGATTTAAGCTTGTTTGGTGTAAGGCCGACAGAGACTTTCTAGCAGAAATGGAAGTCAGCCGATGAGCAGGTGATAAGCTGCTCCCAGAGTTTCCCTTCCTTTGAGAGGAGAGAAGCGGCTGGGGGATTTTCGGAGCAGATTCTCCAAACAAGCTGTTAAGAGAAGCCGCTATCCATAAGGCTCGACAGGAGGAAAAAGGAAGCAGGGAAATCACAGTTAATGGGATTTGGCCACAACCAGAAAACAGCTAGGTTTCTGAATACATTACAAATAGTCCCGCACTTCACCACTGCACCAGTTCATTGCTGGATGAGAAAAATTTACAGATTTAATGCCTTGTAAAGCTCCACAGAAATTTAGATTAACCTATTTAGAACAAATCTCACCTCTCCCCTGGCACGCCCTGTAGATGCATACATGAAGAAGAGGAAATTGTCACCGCTACGCCATAACTTCAGTGATTTTCTGTAAGGAGGAAGCTGTCAGGCTAGAGATTTATTTATTTTGAGGTTATTTCTTAAGTCCCATAAACAAATGTTTGTGATACGGGGAGGTCACAACCCTGCTCACCTTAGATATCACTGCAGAAACTTATAAAGCTTGCCCAAGTTTTCTGTGGGAGGGAATTGCTATCTGATCCTGTCAAGCAGGATAATTTGAGCTCAAGTGCAGAGGGCTACCTCGCTCCCAGAGCTTCTCTCCTTAGCATAAGTTCGGATCGAGGAAGTTTATATAATTTGGGCACAGAATAAGGTCTTTGGAAGGAAATACAGTGCTCTCACACCTGGAGGAAAGCAAGCAAAACCCTGGCTTTGGGGCGCATTGCTACGGAAAGAGCAACCTCAAGATGAGCAGGAGGTCCTTGGTGCATTCCTCACCAGGGTGGCAGAGAGAGGCATTAAGGACCTCCTGCTCATCCTCCAGCCTCAGTGGAGAGCTGGCTGCTTATGGCAGCAGTAAAAGAGAAATTACCCTAGATGATGCACTCTACCTGTGCAAACTGAAGTCAAGCACAGGACATGCACAACACGTGCAAACTCCAAACTTATCCGTCCTCAGATCCCGAAGGCGGCAGTGCCACAGTATGTGTGACGAGGGAAAATGCCAGCAGCAGAGAAATTTCTGGTCTTATCTTGAGATAGAGGAAGAGGTAGCAGGAGCAGAATAGAAACGATAGGAGAAGTGAGATAAGAGAGTTACGGGGCTGATAGCATCTGATAGACAATACACTTTTAGAAGAAGGGGAGGAAGTTGAGCCGCCATGAAAGAGGGGGAAGGAAGACTAAGGTTGATTTTCCCGACAGTCAGGTCATGAACAGTTCCCGAAACCTGTCTAGTCAGTCTGGCTGACTGACATAAAGATGCAAAAAGCCACACATGCAGCATCTCTGGAGCGGGAAAAGGAGATACTGAGGAGTGGGGCACCCTGCAGGGGAACTGAAAAACACTACAAGTCTTGTAAGTGCCATACACAGAGATGAAGCTATTGAGATCTCAACTGATAATGAACATGAATAGTTAAGAGAGGGTTATGCAGAATTGTCCACTAAACCAAAAAGTCTTTAAAACTTTGGCTCCTCACAAATGTCTTTTGGAAATTGCACAGCCACTGCTGAGAGATTAGCTTTATAAAGTGAGAATTTAACTGGAATTGCAGCTCTGGGTAACTACGGGAAATGTTGCTCACAGCAACAGAACATGCAGGATAATTAGGTATTTTGGGGAAGAGGGAAAAAAAAGTTACAGTAACTATGCAAACAGAATAAACAGAATAAATAACAATGCCGTCCTTCTCTGGGACCCTTCCGAGGACCTCAGAGCAATCTACAGCCATCCCTCATTAAAAGCCGCTGTGTCACGGCCACAGCTTATTGCATGACCTAGGTCCCAAACCTGTCTGTACTTCTCATCCTTGTACTTTTACCCCTCTGCTGATTCTCACTCGGTACATCAGCCATAAGCTGAGGGCAGGCAGGGACCTGGTTGCTGGTTTGTGCAGTGTGGGACCCCAGCTGGGACTCGGGGTGCTGCCAAGTGCTCCTTCAACATAATTAACGAGGCAGCCCAATCAAGAGACAGAGAAGACAAAAGGTTTCCACCAAGTGAGAAAACTCTTAAGTGCAAGAAATGGAGGCTCTCCCCATGCCAAACGTGCTCAGCAGCACAGCCTGGCAGGGCAGGAAGACGGGGAAAGCTAGCTGTCTTGCAGACAAAGGTGTAAGTAGAAGGAGGAGGAGAAAAAGGAGAAAATATGGTCAGGCAGAGGGAGACAGGCTCCAGACAAACCCTCCCCAAAGGAAAGCAACTCAGCGGACACTGCTGTGGAAGATGCTGCTCAGCAGGGGGAAGGGTCAAGTTAAAATACAAACCCACACTTACATACTCCCACGAGTTCCTTAACTGCAGCTGAGAATTTAATGAAATGCTTTGCATCGGACTTGTTTAATTGCACGTGTTTTCCACCAATTTCCAGTTCCAGTTTCCGCTCCTACTCTGATTTTTAATCACCAGTGGGACAAAACACTAATATTCAGATATTGCCTTGCTGAGAAAACTGGAGTAACTGGAAGTTATGTTAACAATATTTAAATACAGTCCATGTCTATTTAAAGGCTTGAACACAACTCGTTAGAACACTGCATAAATTACCCCAACCTAATTCTCCGGGATGCATCAAGATCTGAAAAGCCCCAAGTTTGATGTTCTCTCTCACCACCCACTTAAAAAAACCAAAAACCAACATGCTGGGGTTAGCTTAGGTTGCAAACGGTAACCAAATCAACATTCAACTGAAAAAACGCAATCTACTCCCTGATGTAATGAAGATCATGCCATAACCAGTTCAAAACCAAAACAAGAAGAGGCTATCCCCCACCCCCTCTGTGCACACACATCCCCGTTTTTGCTGTTATTGACACCCCAACCCAGCCTGCCTGCTCGGGACCCTGCATTGCTCCCTACATCCCTCCCCACCGCCTGAAACCATCCCTGGACGGAGCGAAGCGCGCTGCTGCTGCCACCACTGCCGGCCTCCTCGTCCCCATCGCCCCGCTCGCGCTGGCGGCCAGACAAAGCAAACTCCAGTTGCATCACAGAGCAAACTCATTTTCCAGCAACCTCCCAGCCCGGAGTTTACCGCTACTGTAACCCGGTGCTGTCAACAACGCCACCTTTGTTGCGCACCCGTGCGCAAGGCTTGCTTGTTGCTTGGGTTGTTGGTTTTTACTATTATTATTTATTTTTAAGGAGAATTTTTGTTTTAAATGAGTAATCTGCTTTTTGAGTGATTTCTCCTCTGTGCTGGCTCCACCCTGTACTGTAAATGAGACATTACCTTATACAAGAATGAATCTGCTGCATTCCTCTGTCTAGCTGCCTCGCAGCACATTTCCTACGCTCGCAGCAGCCCCGGCAGCGCACGCTCTCCCCCCCTCCTTCCCCCCCCCCCCCAACTTTTCTCTTTTTTCTTTTCCTTTTTTTTTTTTTTCCTTTTCCCTTTGGCAAATG
>JANHGB010050551.1:0-21933 GCA_026283785.1 Coracopsis vasa | reverse complement strand
TTTCTTTTCCTTTTTTTTTTTTTCCTGTTCACTGCCTCGCTGTGTTTTTGTGTAAATGATCTCACATGACTCAACAAATCCATCTGCCTGGAGCAGGCCAAGTTTGGAGCCTTCCCAGGAGGGAGGAGAAGAATTGCTTTGTGGAAAGGACCTGGAGCTTTGCCCTTTCTCTGGCTCAAATTACCCGCCTGTCAGGCCTGACGGATTTGGCTAAAAATAAAAGGAAGCGGGCCGTGAAAAGGAGATGAATGAGCTCAGCAGTTCCTTAGATAACATGGGTCTGGTGTCGCCCAAAGATCCCAGAGCAGGAACTTCGGATGCTGGGCATGTAAGTGCAGTGCTGCAGCCTAGGTGAACTTGGCTGCTTGGGGACCAAATGAAAAAGGCACAAAAAAGGGGCAAAGCCAACCCTACGCTGTTGGAAATAAACGGATTAAAGACATGCAGAACAGGAAAATTGCCTGCTGTAGGTTTTGAGCTCGTAAAAGAGGAGATTTACAGCGTTTCCAGTGGGAAAACGAGGCGTGGGGAGGTGTGGCGGGGGGACGCACGTGATGTCAGCCTCCCACCCTACCCGGGGAGCCTCAGCATCCTCCCTGCAAATGCCTGCCCAGCGCCCGCAGCGGGTATTAAGCACTTAGTTTGGCAATGTAATGACACACTGCAACAATCTGTAATGCGAGGCAGTCAGCAAAGCCCTGGCTCGCAAAGCTCTTTCTCCTAACCATTAACCATATGTTTGGCTCCGCCGCCGCCCAAGCGAGCGGGTGTTCCAGCGCACCATCTGGTTTCTATCCACACAAGCAACTGCAAAGCACAGAGTATTTCCCTCTGGAGCTGTGTCTTCCTCCCCAGCTCCCCTTCCTCACCCGGCCCCCCACTCCTCTGCTCCTCGTCTTTCTCCTTCACTCCCCTTCAGCAGCAGTCTTACCTCCCCACTGCAATGCCTGAAGGGCTGGGGACCAGGGCCGCCCCACCAAGGGTATGGCAGAAGAGTAGGGAGAGCAGGGATGCTACCCCCCTTCACACACACACAGAGGGATTGCATCCCTCATGACCAATGCTTGGGGTACCATGTTAAAAATGTAGGTGTGCTCTTGGCCAGTCCAGGAGCCACTGCAGTGTCCATTGTATCTCACTCACACACACATGCGTGCAGAGAATGTTCAATTTGGATTACATCAACTCCATGCCGACACTGCAGAAGGACTTCAAGAATGAACCTAACAACAGGAGGACAATTAGCAGTGTTATCTCCTGCTCCCAAGTAGTGCTTTCTAGGCACACTGGGGGCTGGTTCCCCAATCCCACCAAATTAAGAAGATTCTGGTGGAAAAAAAAAGGAGAAAAAGAGAAAAAGAAAGAGGAATGGAACGAGAAAGCTCTAAAGAAAAGCAATGAAAATATTTACTTTTCCCGTGATAACTAAACAAGATCTGAAACTATAAAAAAGCTTTCAAGTGTAATATTTTAGAAGACCTTGTGCCATATGTTTATGATTTTATGAATTGTAACTACTATTTATGTTTTTGAAGCACTTCCATCCTTCTGTTTATTTCTGAAGTCACCTATGGGAGATCAGCAGTAATTTTCCTCTCAGGTTGGCCAATTTAAGATTAATCATGACCTAATGCAAGTATTCAGGGATGTAAGCAGTAGGATATTAAGCAAATCCCACACTTGCTCCTTTAAAATAAGTTTACACTCTGCAATGAGTCACACATACAGTGTTTATCCAAGTTACCAGTGCTACAAGAAAAAAAAGCCCATTACATTTGCAAATACATACAAATCGCAGCTGTAAGCACCCAACTGCTTACACCAGGACTCATTTCTATGACTGGATATTGATGTTTTAATAATGTGTCATTATACCAATGTTGATACAGCAACTATCTTCCCAGAGCATGCAATTTAATACTAAAAAGAAGCTGGCTCTAGGAAATATCAAATGGGTGTTTAAGGCACCCATTCACATGCTTTAAATGACCTTCTTGGTCATGATAACAGCAACGCAAAGCCACAACTGCATTTTTCCCACTTGGAACTAACAAAGAAAATGCAAAGGACTCGCCAGTTAAAACCAGCTCAATCTAAGGCAACTAGCTCTGCTCATCTGCTTCTCAGTAAAATACTGCAGAACCTCTCCAATCAGTGCTGGAAACCAAGAGCCTGCTTCGAAAAAGATACTTGTTTTCCAAATCTCCTCATATATGTGAGAAATCAGTGCACAGAAAAAGCACACTGTAGGCCCTTATCCTGGAATCAAATACATGAGAGGAAAACCCATATGCTTGTGAAAAGCCTGATGACTTCACTGGGACTGCCTAAGAAGTCTGAGGATAGGATCTGACCCCAATTACAAACATGGAGTGCAATTTAGCACTGTACACTTCCCCCACTTCACCTTCCACTCCCCCTCAGTGAGGGAAATAAAATGATTAAAAACATAAGAGATGCATTTAAGCTAGCAACTGACATTGCCTACAAAACAGGATCTAAATATGTTAGAAGTCCATTATTTTAAGATAAGGTTGTTACAAACATATTAGTAGCACACTTAAGCATCACACATCAGGTTTCTGTGTGTCTTCATTCACACACAGAAAACAACTAGTGGTAGTCCTCTAAAGCATTAAAGGTCTAGGTCTGGGTCTTTTAGCAGATAATGATCTGCTCTGATCCAGAAACCTTTTAAAAGAGGGAATTCAAGGGAAATATTCATAGCTTCAGAGCTTTGCAGTCTGAAGGGACAGCTAATCATTTGACCTTCCTCCATAGAACAGGCATGGAGCTTCCCCGCCTGCACTGATGGGGCTGTAAGAGGCTGGATTAGAGAAACTATTAGGGTAAAAAAAAAACCTTATCTAAAAACATAAAAACAAACACAAAACCAAGCAACCATCTCACAGCCTCAGATTCAACAGACGGACACAAGAAAAGAAGCCACTGCAGTCCCAGCAATGCTGTCCTATTCAGCATTCACCCATGCTGCGGGAACACTCACACCCCATCGCCTGGTCTGAATTAATGTAACCGCCAGCCACCATTTCTTGTTATACCTCTTGTCACCTTCCTCTGCTCCTCAGTCCCTGACAAAAGGCCACTGCCAGCCTAGCCTAGCCAGTTTTTAAAGCATAATAAAAAGCAGTGTCACATCATTACCTGAATCCACCGAGTCCTCCTGCCAGCAACGATGTTTACGCAATCACATTTTTCTGTTTTTAAAAACTTCTCTCTTGCCTCATTGCTCTGTGTGAAAAACAACACAAAAAGAGAAAATTCATTTATTGCGCACAATTACCAATTATTCACGTTACAGCGGTTGGCTTTCCCAGCGGATATTTAGGTCTTCCATTTTCTGCCATGTTTCATGAAGATGTTACACAAGAAAAAAGTCCTTTCCCCAAAATTCTCATTGACCAAATAGAAGTGACAGAGAAAAGTCTGCGGGGCAGCCATGGTGCCACAATCCATCACTTGCAGGTCTTGCAAGTGCGCACTGCAGGACAATGCAGTTCTCCTGCACCCAAATCCTCTGCCCTCTCCTGCCTGGCAGCACCAGGACCAGCACCAAGCAGACATTCAGCGTACCAAAAACAGAAATATGGGAGAAGAGAGAGCTAAAGTTTCTTTCAGTTTCAACAGTAAATACATGCCACTAATAATCACAGCAGCAATGTAAAAATACTTGCAAAATTATATCGATCACTTTATCTACAGTTTCCCTGAACTTTGCACCTACAACACTATTTCCACAGTAACTCCACTTAAAATTCTTGAAAGGGTCTGTGTTTACTCCTCACTTCAAATACTAGTAGCTTTAAGTTTCAATGTCAAATTCTCCTACCAATACACCAATAAACCAAAATGTACACCTCATATAAGAAATTTCCACACTTAAATAAGATAGAAAAAAAAGCCCATATGGTAAAAACCCAACTGAAGATACAACCTCTAAAAAGCCTCTCTGAATGGCCAGAAGACACATCATAAATAAAGAAAGAATGCCACTGGATTTTCAGTACTGGAAATGCCATCAATGTCAGTATTTCATTGCTTTCTCTGAAAGGGAACAAAACAAACCACATAAGGAGATGCAACTCAACAATCCGTATACGTGATCTCTTGCCCACCTTCAGAAGGGCACACAAATTAAACACAGCCACGCAGCATGGGCTAGGGGATATAACTGTGACACTCTTCCTGCTATTTCAGGGCTCGGGCATTTGGCATACTCTGTCCATCATCAACATGGGTATCTGCCAGAAAGTTCAGTTGCAAGTTTTCAGTCACACTGGTCTGACTGAGCTATTCCTGAGAAAGTGGCTGGAAAGACTCAACAAATTCCAGCAGCAGAGAGTTTAAACTTCAGATGAGCCATGTGCCTGCCACACAAAGCAAAGAGTATGGGCAAGCCCAGGGCTGAGGAGAAGAGAGGCAGCCTCTGCCTCTGGCATCTGCTACCAACGAGGCTGGGCCATTTCCCAAGCAAGGACAAGGCCTGAAGCTCCCTCCTGTTCCAGGTGACCTCCCTTCCACAGCCCCAGCAGCCTGGAGCCATCTACACTCAACACAGAGCAGCCAACAGCTGGACCAGGGATTGGCAGGGAAAAATACGTAAGAACAAGAAATTTCACTTAATGGGGATAGAAAATTGGAGGTAGGATAGGGAAAGAACAGCACGGAGAGCTGCACAGTGGCTCTGCAGCCACAGCACTGCCAATGAATCGTATTCAAGCCTCTACAACACTGATGGACACTGTTCACCATTTGTTTGCTTCCTGCCTTTTTTCTTTGGTGTACACAGAGAACATTGATGAGTGAAGCACTGAAAAGGGAAGAAAATGTAGCGGGCAAGCGCTGCCTACAGCAGCTCCCTTCGCCCTCTCCTGCCACACTTGGCACATGGGACAGATCTGAGCTGAGCATCAGGGCTATAAGATAAAAGAGCAGGACAACTCTGACAGATGTTGACAGTGAAGACTGCAGCCACCCTGCCACTCCCTGCCACCCCTCTCAGCACTCAGGCAGATGAGCCATGCCTTGGAGAGCTGACACACCGCTCCGATGCAGCACTGCTCCAGTCATTTAAACCCAGCATTTCCCAAGTGGCCATTAATGGCGAGTTCCTAACCAACCTGAAATCCTGGCTTCTCTCAAGCAAAACTAATGAACAGTCACAGCAAAGAAAACCATACCTCCAGCACATGAAACACTACGTGGTGTGCAGACATCTCAGCAGCAAGGCTGAAAGATCCTCAAGATCCTTTGTCCTCTTGTTTTAACTCTCTTCCTGTAAAGATGAGGCAATGCTTCCCAAATCATTTGTTAAACCCTCAAGCCTGACACTGATAAACAGAATGAGTTTGTGGTGAAATGACAAACTTCTTCATTTGTGTGTAGTGTGCCACAAATAAAAGCCCAGGGCTAAACACCAAACAGTGGGGAAAAACCAAGATGCTGAACAACGCATCCGCCCAGGGCTACAGCTCTACACACTCAATGCCAGGCAAGGGACTTCTAGGAAGAGTGTGATCACATATTTAGAAATGTAATCAAAAACTGTCCATGCATCTACAAGACTTAAAATTAGGTCTGCACAAATCCTTTTTATATCTCACTGAGTCACACTGCGACCTTAATTCTATTGTAATGTTTGTGTATGAAAATAAAATTAACAGCAAATAGCCAAAACTGCCCTAGCTATTATGCTGCCTTAGACATTCATAGCGCATAACAGAGTACAGGTCTATAGTCAACCAAATGCACAATGCCGAAACACAGACCTTAAAGGTAAATAATTCAGGGCTTGAATTCTTTAAGGTAAATAATTTAGGGCTCTGATGAACTCGCTGACTGTAAATAGGGAGTTCCACTGTTAGGAACCCTCTAAACTGCCCTACATCCAATCCCCAGGAGTGCAGAGCAGAAAACTGTCAGTAAAAACATGCCTCAAATATTCCTGGCTATAGCAGCAAGGACTGTAACACAAAAGGAGTCTTGGGTAGGAAAAGGCAGCTTCACAGTTTGGTTCCAGCGCTCTGTACTGCTCCCATGAGCTGCTGAAAAGAAGGTGCAATTTCAGAAACACCACCTGGGCAAGCAGTGAGACGGTCTGTGAAGCAAGCTAGTCGTCCCATGCTGTGTCTCACTGGAAAAACCCTTCAAGGGCAGCCAACAGAGAAGTTTGGTCCAAAGGTGCTAAAAACACACGTGGCTATGGGCGAGACTATAACGTCTTTGCTAAATAAGGCAGCCTGGAGATGAAAAGGAACCAAAGCTCTGACTCCTCCTTACTTCACAATCTCTCTTCCTGATCCCCTTACAAAATTGGCTATGGTCAATTTATCATCACCTGGGAATTCCTGTGCATCTGTCAAAAGGCATCTCAGCCACACAAAATCCACCAACAAACCACAGTATCAATCCTTATCGATTCTTAAACTATCAGCAAGTGCCAGCCTTCCCAGCGTACATCCTCTAGTTCCAAGGAGTCATTCCCAAGCAGCAACTACTCCTGACCAAGCAAGGAAACTGTGTTAAAATGGAGATACAGTGAACTGCCAGTTATACAATGTTGTCGCTGCTAAAAAAACTCCTGAGGATTTTCATGCTGTCTCACACACACATATACATACAGTAGTATGTGAAAACACCCTGGAGCTGCCGCACACCCTCGTACAAGACCTACTTGAAACCAGACCGTGGAAGAAAACCCCGTCTTTCGCCACCAGTCACGTCAGCAGCAATAGCCAAGGCGCTGCAAAGCTGCTGACAAGCCTGGAAACCACACAGGAGCATGCCCACGGAGGAGCAGTTGAGAATGCAACTGCTGTTCCTGCTCCATGCCCAGTGGAGATGAGATCTCACAGCCAGCAGAGATCTGGGTCACCAGCAGGAAGCTGGAGTTATCCTGGCATCATCTTCTAGGTAATGCTCCCAAAAGGGAAAACAAATCTGCAGCAAGGTTGCATCCTCTGAGATCCTGGGTTTAAAACAAAAGCCACCACCAGTGGTTGCTTTGGCCCCTGGCGATAACATCCTATGAAAAAAAGCCAACCAGCATGTCTTGTGTGCAAACTATTTTGCAGGAAGAGTTTGTTGTAAATATGAGGTTCAGCTTGCGGTGCCTCAGGAGCTGGCAAACGCAACCCAGTTGCTAAAGTCTGCCTCCTAAATACCAGGCTAAAAAGTACTTGTTTGTCTCTCCTGTATTTCAAAACTGAAAACCCAAACATGGGGAAGGACAAAGCAAGAAAGACAATGAAGTATGAATTTTAAACCTGAGATGTTTGTGAAAAATAAACGTGCTGAGTCTCCACATAATCAAGTAGCTGATACCTATCCAGGCACAGGACTGAAAACCAAACCAGCTTTCCAAGCTCTGCTAACCAAAGCTTTTACAATCTTCCTGCACACCATTTCCTTGTTTACGTCTCATGGCACTAGAGTTCAACTTTAGGAGAAACACGAACGGTGAACTTCGAAAGTGAAATGTGATATTATTTACAGAATAAGAGAGCACGCTGTTTGCAAGAATCTGTAGCCGCACACATCCCAATCCTGTTCCTCAGTCCAACACCCACTTCTGAAATCCTGTACCAACCAGATTAGCCGATGTGCACATGCTTGTGCTCTTGCGGAAACAATAGTCTCTTTCAGCCCGTGCAGTCTTCTGAAGAACCAGGCGAAAACGTCATGGGAAAAGTTAGGAAATATCTGCAGAAAACAGTCCGCAAGATGAAAGGCAGAACAAGCCTTTTAACTTGTATGAAGTACGTAACATGGAGGAGAAACACACAGCTTTGTTACCTAGCTGCTCTGCCAAAGGGCTTTGCTTCCCCAGGATGGAAAAGGGGGTTAAAACAACTCTGGAAAATAAAACATTCGGTGGAGGAACAACTCCCTTACAAACAGAGCACTGCAGGCAAAACCCAGCTTGGGGAGCTGCGCGGCAGATTGAGGAGCTGATACCCACTCCCCTTACACGCAGGGCTCTACCGTTGACGGCAGGAATCTTGGCAGGCAGGATGAATCCTCCTGCCTCTGGTGCACAGCACTCCTCCCTTCTCTCCCCTCCTAGACAACACTCTGCTTCTGTGGAGGGCACAGCACTACTTTTTAATTAATCTAGCACTAGGTCTGAGCTGCCTCGGGGTTAAGCTAAACATCTTCTGTCTTTAACCACTACGGCAAAAGTGACTATAGAGAGAAACACTCTGCCATAAGGATAGGGAATTGAGGACAGAAAAGAAGCCGCAACAGAGCTGCCCCTGACCTCGCAAAATTTTGCCTCCAGAGGCAAAAAAATAAGAAACTGCATTTTGAATCAGCAGGGAAATGCGGCAGGGCGACTTGTGCTCAGTAACATTATGGTTGGGAATATCACATAGAAGACGTTCTGGAGTTGTATCTTTCACCTTCTGTTCCAAACTGCAGGTCTCCCAAAACCCTATCAGAAAAAAATACCCCTCCCCACTCTCAGGGCAGCACTAAGCACTGAGAGACATCTGCAATGAATACAGTTCTACAGATTCTTGTTGCTCCTCTCGCAAGGGGCTATAGAACTCCTGCAGGAAACAAGCACTCCGTATCAAAGCAGATTTTCTCTGCATGCATTCATGCTGCCTGCTATTTTTTAATCGTCTGGCATGCATCTTCCTATAGGATTGCCTATGGTAAGGGAAATATAGACATTAGGTCTGCAAAAACCAGTGTCTCCTGTCCTGTTTAAACACCACAGAGATTAATAGCGGCAATCGTGGCTCAAACTCTGCCTTTGCCTGGTGCCAAGCAGACCATATAACTGCTGGCATCTTACCTCTCACAGGTGCTTCTCCTCAACTCACGCTCACTCTCTGCAGGATTTTACTAAGCAGTTCATCTAAACCTGATGCTAAGTACTTTTTCAAACTGCAGGAGTGAGTCAAAGTATAATTTGATGTGTCTAATTGCACAGACACCGCATGAGAATACAAGAGCTGATCACAAAAGAATACAAGTTGCTTTTTCATTTCACAGCTCCAAGAGTTAAAAAGGGTGTGTAGGACCCTGATATATACCAGATGCTTTAAAGTAAGGTGGAAAAACTGGAGTGGACACATTTGTCCATCGTGAAAGCTTCCCGACAGCTACCAACTGGCCATGCTGTAGCAAGCAACCTTGCTCTGCCTGTGAAAGATTACAAGCATACTGGAACAGGAGTATTCACAGCTTCCACGGACATGTATAATCCTGCTTTCAATTCTGCTCACTTTTCCTGAAAATAAATAAATATGGCAAGCCCATCAATACAATGCGAGAAAGCTTCGAAACAGAACTCCTTTTGTTACATACATTCTTGTATCTATTTAAGAAAAATGGGTTATTTTATAGAAAAATAATTCGTTCCACATTCAACATAAGAAATGGAAGACCAAATTTTTTCACTTGTTTGTAGAGAGTCTTGAGTCAGTTTCCTTCAGAAATTTTTGTTCAGAATTTTTGTTCGGATTTAAAAAATACATTTAAAAGGCTTTTACCTCATCTCCCAGGGGCCTCAGCTACTATCCTCCCTGCTCTAGGAAAGCACTGCCTACGCCAGCCTCGAGCTCAGCACTGAAATCACTCATTCCTGCACGGGACCATGGAGATGATACTTTGTCCATTAAGTATCCCACTGTCTTCCTTTTATTACTCTGGAAGGATACAAGTGATGAAACACACTTTTTCTGAACACCACTTTCTGCTTTTATTGAGTACTTCAGTTACTGGTTCCATCTGCACCTCCCTGCCCTTCAAGGCATCAGTTTAAGGTTGCTGGGTCTGATTTCCAAGTACCCAGCTGTAAGTCTCTTCGAGGAAAAAAGGTTGGAAGCTATTAGCCCTGTGAGAAAACATGCATTTAGTCCACAATCATGGGCTCCTGAAGCACAGCTGTTAAGCGCAAATCTCAGTTTCTGAAATTTTCTTTCTGTTGCCTCATTATCTTTACTACATGCCAGCAGAAACCAGAGTCCCCGCAGGCAGAGGGAGGAAGTCTTTATGCTTCCAGCTGCATCTAATGCTGGCTAGTCAACCAGATGCAAAATGTTGTATCAACCTGATGTTTCACTTCAAAGTCTCAAAATATTTCTCTTACTGCTGGGACTAGGTGCTTGTGGTTTGAGTTATCACTGGGGAAATGGAATCTCACAGACAGCATTTCAGATTACTTCCCAACACCGCCAAGCTGCCCTCAAAAGAAGAAAACCACCAGGAGATGTCAGACACAAAACGGCTTAAATCAGATACCTAAAAAATATTCTGTAATAAACAAAGTTAAGTGCAATTAACTAAAGGTTGAAGCTCCCAGCAACTCATCCTTTTAATCATAAGATAGGATCCCTAAGAATTACCCCTGGCCAAGAGGTCCAGACCACTAAATTTAATCCTGCAGGTGCTGACTTCATGCCGTTGTTGTCTTCCAGCCAGACTATTCCAGTTAAGCAGCCTTTAATACTTTCAGCAGAATCCACAGACTGAAACTTCATTTTTTAAAGTATAGTCATGCACAGAGAAAAAAAAACATTTCAACTTGCCAAGGAAGAACAGAAATACCAGATCAATGTGCATACAGTCTCAGAACTATAACCCTAATCCCTCACTTGCTAAGAAATCTCTTTCAAAGAAATGTTTATGTTAAAATTTAAAGTTACGTTCAACATTAATCTTAGGGAATTTTACAGCAGAACGTACCAATTTTAAAAGGATTCTACGGTTTTAATGAATTCCTAGAACCCATAGACAGAAATTAAATGGGGGGGTACAGTGTTGGCTAGACATATTTCAATATTTGTTACCATAGAAACAAGCCAGCAGATTTAGGTTTTGGAGTTATCCTTGCTATAAAATATTAAACTTCTTACAGTTTTTGCATATGTATATTATGGCAAGAACACTGTCAATCCTGATAAAGCCCAAAGCATCTTAATTATTTAACAAGATTTTTTTTTCTTTTCTTTTTTTTTTTTTTTAACAGAGTATCTTTCCTTTTCTTTTTTTTTTTTTTCCTTCAATAGACTGTATTTTAAAATCTTTCAACACTTCCAGAATACCAAAAGAGACACTTCTGGCTGACAGAATAATATACAGGAGATGCACGGGAGATAAAGACTTATTCCTCCACAATGCCGTGGAGAGGGGATAGATAAAAGGCACGTATATTCTGATAAAGATGATTCAACAGTAATGATAAAAATTATACCAATTACCAACTGTGATAATTGTACTGGCTAAAAGTACATTAAATATCATATTTCATTTGAAAGAGCATTCAGACTTCAAATTTGGTATTTTGTTTTCAACCCAACCACTGGGGAAATGCTGAAGTACAGCATTTAAGTGATTGAGATAATATCCCAACACTTCAATGCTATGAAATACTCCTGGCAGATGCCTGAGAAATGAAACAAACGCATTGTCCTTTCACGCTTCAGAAGAGCATCAGCAGTTGTGTTCAACCTTCAGCGCAATCAGGACACAGAAGGATCAGCAATTCAAACAATAAGGAAAAATGTAGGTTTATTCCAGCAAAACTCCTTCAAAAAGGAAGGAGAAAAAGCTTGTTTGGACAACTGGAATGGCGGAGGGGACTGACAGCTCAGCTTGCCATCCAGAGGATTGCCGAACATCATCTGTTGCTGGGATGCAAGCTCAGCCCGGCGCAGTGGGAAAGATCAACACTTGGGCAAGCCCAAGTTCACCACTGCCAGGACTGGATGTGTGCAAGTGACTCTGACCCTGATTTCACAGTCAAAACTGGTTGCATGTTGTGGCCCTCATTTTTCCTTTGGATTCAAGAAAATATGTTTACTGGAGGCTCAACATGAGGCTTCCACATGATGAAACACTGAAAAACTTGGGAGTAAAAGTCATAACCCACGCAGTTGTTTTGGTACTGTACTCCAGCACTGAAGTGGACCAGGTAAAATACCAACAGAAGCAAAGCAAACCAGAACAAAGAAACTGAGCAAGACTGAAACACCCTCTTCTTCCAAGAATTAAACAATGCTTTTTATTAAGTGTAAAGATAAGCAGTGGCACTACCATTCCCTAATGCTTCTGAGGTCAGTCCTCAAACACAGGCTTTCAAATAGCCAATTAAACGTATGCAGTCCTTACACTCACATGCATACCATCATCTTAGAAAAGCCCAATAGCTCAAGCCTCTTTAAACAAAAAAAAGGAAAAATTTATTCTTGAAGGCTTGCAAGACAAACCTTTAACTAATGGAAAAATCGTCAACACTTTAAAAGAGGAAAATGGTTAAGATGGCTTAATTTTAAATGAGTAAGAATTTAAATGTCACTTCCTGCATGTGACATAGATTTGAAGAACCTTGCATTTTTGTTTTCTTTGGTGTGGTTAACGGCAGAATCTTTGTAGAATACATTTCTATGGCATTTACTGTTGCATGTTTATGTTCAGCAACTGCTTTACATAATTCTGAACACAAGAAAAGCAGAAAGTGATTTTTGCTCCATGAAGAGAGAGAGAGATCTAAAAAGGAGCATGCTACTAGAGCTTTCAAAGAAAAAAAGGCTGGAGAAAAACTATCCCAACACTCAAGGGAAAAATGCACAGTTTCCTTTCACTGACAGCTGCAGTGAGGTACAATGAATTTATTTTATCTGAGCAGCTCTTGTATGCACATTAGAGGCAGAGCAATGCTATGTACCGCAGAGAATTTATCCACACGAATCCACAAAGGGCACTACTATCAACCTGCAGTCAAGAGGTGAGAAGTTATTCAGATGTCTGAATAAGTTCTGGAATTATAAAAGATGCAGGCAGCACATGTTGTCAAAGATATGGCATTGCATACACGCATTCAAATGCAGAGCTATAAGCCCACTTAACACGCTCCCATGTAGACTCTTCAGGCCAGGTTTGTCCCTTAGGGAGTCGTACACCACTGGACACAGGGCTCCAGCGTATTAATTTCCAACTGCTGCTGCGGGTGTCAACACCTCAGTTCATCCCCTCATCCTTCTTGACAACCATTTTGCAAGTCAGGGGCTGGTTTGAAGAATCACTTTAGAAACGTAATGTGGCTTTTCTGAAGTTTTATGTAGAATTCATGTATACAAGTAAAATAAAGAAGAGAGAAGCCTACATATGTGCTGCAGGTGTATCCTGGAACAAAAGTGCTATCATTCAACCAGACTGCTCAACTGACAGACTGTGCTGTGTCACAAAACATAAACACCCTGAGAAACGCATCCACACAGCGATGGCTTTTAAAGCATTTGATAAACACCTCTCCCATTTAAGTGACAGACTGTCGCGCCATTAGGGATGGCTTGGGTTGCCCTCCTGTGGTGGCAGGACAGCATGCCCCATGCCTGGGCTCTGAATGGTGACACGCCAGCACCAGGTGCCTAAAGGAAAGAGGGGACAGCAAAACCCTTGCAGCAGCACCACCGAACTGGAGGAAGGTGTGCTCTAGCTTTGGGTAACATGGCTCTGTTTGGTCTGCTCAAAATAGATGTTTTAGAAAATAAACCAGAGAAATAAAACAGGAGATGGTGTTTCTCTGCCTTGTCACACAAGAAGAAAGTAGATTTCAACCAAATAAAACCTCATAGAATAATAAAATGGTCTGTGTTGGAAGAGACCTTAAAGACCATCTGGTTCCAATCCCCCTGACATAGGCAGGGACACCTTACACTAGATCAGGTTGCTCAAAGGCCCGTCCAACCTGGCCTTGAACACTGTCAGGGATGGGGCAGCCACAGCTTCTCTGAGCAACCTGTGCCAGTGCCTCAGCACCCTCACGGAAAAGAACTCAGCACATGTAAAAGAAAATAGTCTATCCAACATGCAATTTACCCAATCGCAATTCATTCCCTTTTATACCAGGGAGGCCAAGAGTCCAGTTGGATTCATGGGGCATGAGTTTCCCATCTCCTCCAGACTTTGGAAAAGAATATAAACATATCATGATCCACCATGTCTTCACCGAGTAATTAAACAGTAAAGCCACCATACGCTGTTGGGATGTTGTATTTGCCATCTGAGGTGGGGCAGGAGTACTACTGCCTCCTCCGGCATCTTGTGGCTGGTCACCAAAATAAAGAAAGGGAATTGTTGTACGCACAGAGAGATGTGAACTGGCACAGAAATGCACGCTACTATTTTAATATTGGAAAATTAACATGCAAGAAAGTTGATGAATGGGAAGGATTAAATATAGAACTAAAAATAAGCAAAATGATTAATTGCTAGGAAAGGGAACTGATGATTTATGGAGGACAAAATCAGTAAGATTTAGGAAAGTAAAGGGAATCAGCAGCGGGTCAGCTGCAGGGTGGGACCATCTGGTGCATGTGAGCCATAGGCAGTACAGGGCTCATGCCCCTGGCTCCGGCTGCCCCTCTCTCCTCCCAGCCTCGGCATGTGTGGAGCAGACACAGCCAAAATAGGCGTCGTTTAGAGTTTACTGGCTGAAAATAACCAACTTTAAAAACAATAAGCTGCAATTGGTTTTAAATAACGTCCCATAATCTGAAACAAAAGAAACTGGTCTCTTCACTCAATTAAATGCTTCCATGTGGTCTTGCAGTGGGATGGTGGTAGCACTGTTGTGCTCACATCCTTGTATTCCAGCGCTTTCTAGACATTTGTGAAAATAAATGCATAGTTGTTTAATGCTGTTTTCATTTATCTTAAGAAGGGATAAATAGTAATGGAAACAAAAGGCATTTTTAGCATATTTAGTTTTAATTTGGGGTTGTAACATCTCAACAGGAACCCACGCTTTTTGTCCTGTGTTTCCTTGCTTTGCAACTATTAAGATAATCAAACTCTTCTGCAGTTGGCATGCGACCGACAGGCACCCCAAAGCAGCATAAGCTTGAGCAATAATCCACATCTAAAAGTCTATTATGATCAGCCACTTGCTCGGCGTCTTCAATCCATTTGCTTTTGTGGGGAATGTTAATACAGAGGAAAAAAAACACCCAGATATGCTGTGAAACCGTAAAAGCACTTCTCATTTTAGCATAACACCTGCTTGATTTTTTTTTTTAACTTAATGCCATTTTTAAATCACTTACAAAAACATTTTTTTTCAGTTAAAAAAGAAAAAAATGATACAACTGACTACATCCTCTTTGGGTTACGCTCATGAATGAGCCACTGTCTGCATTAGAAACAAGCACCTGGATGAATTCATGGGCATCCAGCAAAGCCCCTTGGTTTCCTTTCCAAACACTAATTTACAAAAGACACTGTCAAATCCCAGCCTGTGAGCGGCCTCACTGTAACATACAAAATCTTATGGGTGGAAGCGATGACGTGCAGGAGGCAGGGGGGCTGCTCATTGTGGTGAAGGCCAAGGCTCCAGCTCACAGCAGCTATGCACGGGAAGGAGACCGCTCCCTCGCCCGGAGAGGTTATTAAGACACCAAAGCAAATACTTTTCATACTTTTCTGAAGGTCTATTATGAAATACTGTGCTGAACACTCATTAAGGAACAATTCTGCACTATCTTCGAGAGATCTTGTGTTTCCTCATGCAAGTCTTTATGTGGGCTCATCCCCTTCACAGCCAAATACGTTCTGCACGGGGTAAACAGCAGGACGTGGACTCACAGAGCCAGTCAGGAACGAAGCTGTCTGAGACTGTGGGGAAGCATCAGCACATTTCGGTTCAAGCACAGTCATTTTACTAAGCAAATCACCCAACATTTCAGCAGGAACTTTTCCCACCACCCTTCATTTCACCTGGTCCAGCGCCCACACATCCTAGGCAGAAATTTCCCACCCTTCACTACCCAGGGGAAAGGACAAGCTCAGAAGAGCTGTCACTGCATCGCCAACACACCCTGGGGGGCTTTAAGCTCTGGAAGAGGGCTGAGATAAAACTCACCACCATCCACGCAGCTTTCTGTGCCTTTCACTCCCATCTCTTGCCTTCCCAAGTTCTACACTGTCCTTTCTTCCTCTCAGTCCTCCAAAAGGACATTTTGGGGGGTTTTCCTTTCTGAACATGAGGATACTCAACACTGTTCCCAAAGGACTCCAGCTGCTCCTGCTCCACTGAAGGAAGATTCAGAGCCAGGGTTTAAGGAACACATTACCTTGATACATTTTTCTTGTCGAGGTCCAGTTTTACTCATTAGCCTTTTGAAGGAGCACCTTTTCAGTCATCTCCGCAGAGTATGATGAACTCTATGCCCTTTGCCCTATACAAAGGGTAAGATCTAGAGGAACAGCACACATTAACTGCTGTGACAGAATTCTTCATGGAGAGCAGTAACAGAATTTTGTAAGAACCTGATATATGTAGGAATCAACATACGAACCTCAAGTTTCAAGAAATGCACCACTCAGTTTAATGCTGTATGCTACAACAGTGTTTTCCACTCAGTAGCACTATACAGTCTCCCTATTAACTAAACAAACTTCCATATTTGATTTAATGGGAAGCTGTTCTTCTAAACAAAGTATCTGAGGCAAGAAGGTTTACTTAAGCTGCCAAGTATTTAAATGAAACTGAAAAGAAAAATCAGAACAGGCATAACAGATTTCACAAAAGGGCAGCTATAAGAACAGTTAAAGTTGAAGTGGCCAGCAGACGAAGCAATAGAAAATTGGAAGCAACTATGACATAATATTCAAGAAATATTAAGTCTTAAGTGAAGACTCAACACAGCATTCACACAACACCACGTGGTGATGAAAAGCACGTACTCTGCATAATCAGCAAGGAGGTATTTCAAACACAGCCATCAAAACAGGAGACCAGTAATGCCACACGGAGAAGAACCGGCTGCAGAAGAGCACCGTTGGTAGCTTGGGCAGGGAGGGACTGGGTGCAAGTGACTGTGCGTCAGCCTCACCACCAGAAGAGGAGGTAACAGCTACGCGCAGCCCTTCAGCTCTGCTGAAGGCTGTTCAGGCAGCAGAGGCATCTGCTTGCTGCCAGCCCAACGGGTACACATGGCTTTGACAAATACCTTCCCATGAAGAAACACCTCTTGGTAAAACCAGGAGAACCACAACCTGTGCAACCAGCAGAATCACAGCACCTCATCAGTGCCCACTCTCGCCACCCTGGGGAGCCAACTTCACTCTCTAGGTTTGTGCTGACCCAAGTAGGCACTAACACCAGCCTCTCTTCTGACACCCCCTGAGGGCACCCTCCCCATTGGCTTCCTTCAGACTGGGACATCATGGTCCAGCTCCCCTCACTCCCAGACCAGCACTGTCCTCTCAGGCTCCTAGCAGGTTTAAGCACATGCTTAGCCAGAACTCAGGCTGAACTCCAGGTCCACAAGTTTACTTTTTCCAAGGCACAGAGGAATAACCCAGAGCTATAGATGGATTTTACGTGGGCTCTAGAAACCAGTTTTTACTTTGACAAGTATCAGATGTGCACTGCCAGACAAAACAGCAATTCCCTACATGCTCTATCCTTTCTTTCAGCTGATGCAGAAGAAGATACAGCAAGTATTCTTTGGAATCACTTGCTGGTCCAGAATCACAGGGCTCCTCCTCTGCGTCAGGGGCCAACAGTGCCTGCCCTTCCTGCCCTACTTCTCACTTCAACAGTGAGCCCCTTTACTACAGAACCACCCCTGGCAGCTCCTCTCTGGACTTACGCAATTGCTCACACATTCTCCCAGAGCCCCTGCGAGCTGGAGAGTCCCGTTCATGATCCAAGGGAAAAGCAAGGAGCTTGCCAGCTGCATTTGAAAGAGACAAGAAGAAGCCTGAAGATAACGAAGTGCCAGGGTTTTCTGTCTCAGCTTCAGGTAGAACTTCAAGATGACAAAGAAATCATCCACCCCATCGCAGATGCAGATGCCAAGAGAGCCTCTTCCTTTGTTCTTCTCCTATGTTAAATATTTCAAGAGCAAGAAATAATATTTTTTTTTCTTTTAACTGAATTGTCATGTGCTTTGAAGTACCACCACGCTTACACAGTGCGGGGCCTGGCAAATTCAGATGAAAATGGTCGATGAACTTCAGGCATTTTTGTTTTGCTGTTCTTATGTTTGATGCTTTGGAACCTGAAAATGTTGGAATGTGATTGCTATTCTTGCATGATCAGTCCTCAAATACTGCAGAGTTACACACAACATGCACAGCGCTGTTTACTGGATCAAGCCCACAAGGTTGTTACCTGGAGGAAATCAATTCCTGCATGGTAGTTATTACGGAACATTACTTTTAATTTGCACAAGGAAAATGTGTGTTCTCCCTGGACTTACAAAATTATCTTTTAATATTACAGCCTTTTGTCTTCTTAGGAGGGACGAGGAACAAGCATTTTAAAAAATAAAAGAAAGAAAACTGAGATATTGTGAGAAACCAGCTGATTTTTAACCAATAGATGCAGAGTCCACTGGAAGTCATGGATGCACTTGAGCATTCCTTCAGTATGCACAGTTTGGGAGCTCTACAACCCAATTTCAGACCCTGGGCTGTTGGGCATTATCCAGCCAAATTACATGGAATTAAATCCCAGAGGATGCGGACAGAGGAATGGGCAGGAAGGCGAACCAGCTGGAGACACCACCAGGACTTTTAAAGCAGATGATGGGGCAGCTATTAATCTGGAGGGCAGCCTGGGGCTGCATCCCCTCACTGCAGAGGTAATGGGGACTAACAGGAATGACACAGAGCTCATGAGGAAAGAAGTGGGAAGAGTTAGGCAAGCATCTGTGCCTCCAGTTCTGCTACATGAAGGTAATCTGCCTTGAACCAGTTTTGAACTTGTCTAGAAGCAGGCACTGAGCACGGTTTTCCAGGTGAACACCAAATCTGTGCTGGATCATCCAAGTGGTGAGGCTTTCCTTTCCTGGCAGGCTTTCTAGGTGAGGCCCAGGGCAGGTAGGCACAAGGCTGTGTGATGGAGCCTGAAGGCAGCATCCCCCACCCTAGGGCGTGCGCACAGGCAGGACACAGGGACACGCATGCCCAAACCAGAGCTCACCCTGCAAACCTGGCACGTGCATCTCTCAGGTGCAGTTTGTTTCTCATAAGCTGATTAAAGCCAATAGGTTTGTGCTTGTATTTACTGAAACACTACGCATATTTTGCCTCTGCCTGTCACACTCTGCTTGCTCTGAAGAGCAGGCTGCAGGCATTCCAGAAGTGCCAGCCAGCCCCACGTAGCTTGGGTCTCCCTGTGGCCACTGGTGGCCTTCACTCCACCCCACGCAGGGGCTATCCTGACCCCATCCTCACCAGCTAATGCTATTCGCTCTCCAGGAGCACCCCGGAGCCTCCTCCCTTCCCATCTCCATCAGAGCAGACATACGTCACACTACCCAGCTTAGTGCTTCTCCTCTCCAAAGCCAGCCATAAGAAGAAACTAATCCTCTCTAAGCCCCAGGAAGGCAGGTAGCCTCCATTGTACATGCACAGAAATGGAAGAAGGGGTGAAAAAGTTCAGCCTGTTTCGTTCAGTACATCCTTGAAGATCAAGCAGAGCACCGGTAAGCACTTTAACTTAAGCTCTTAGGCAACACAGGCTAACCTACCAAATAAGCCCAACAAGCAGGCGCTGAATGTTTACGACATATTTGTTTACATGACACACAAAAAATTTACCCTGCGATTTCTCCGGGTATGCTCATTGCTCTGTAAATCTGTGTGTGCTCACTTGTGGCTTCATCCTCTCTAATCTCCAAGCTAATTTCAGCTGCAGAACTGACTGGAGGCAACAGGACCAATCCATGCAGCCCTGTGAGCTTCCTTCAGAAATCTCTGCATGGACTACATGAGCCACACTTCCCCACTCTCCCAGCCTAATTGCTATACAAGAGAAGCAGGAGAACAAACAGCAGCTGCAGGATGCCATTTGCAGAAACCCTGAAGTAACCCACTGCAAACCTCCCCAGCACAGGCAGGAACTCGGCAGCCTGCCACCGGCATCACCTCTGGACATCCCATGGATTACCTGTTCTCTGGGCTTCTCACACATGTGGTTATTATGTAAGGTCATGTGCTCTGACACGTGTGTTCCTCGAAGTGATGGGCTCCCTGGACTCCGTCCAGAGGATCAAGGACAGCTTTGAGAGAAGGCTGCTGTTTGGTCGGTTGTATCCTGCCCAGACACTTAACGAGGATGTCCCTGCTCTTCTAAGAGGTTCAAGACCTCAGTGGAGTTAATCCATTAACGCAGTGGAACTCCACACCTACGTTACATGTTATGGTATAATGATCTCCAGTACCAACACTGGTAGATTTTATCCAGATGGAATATGAAAATTGCTTTAAAAAGACCTAAACCTTTTAAAACCACTTCATAGTGTTAAGATTTTAAAGTGACTGAATAAATGCTATCTGCTAACAACATTTAAAGTGGGTGGCAATCCTGGGTCTAGCATACGCTTTGCATCAGGACGAAACTATCATAAATTGGTTGAAACCACAGCAATATGCAGTTGACACCCACATATGTTACACTGGTGCCCAAGAACAAATGATATGTGTAGAATATATCTCAGTATGCTCCATGTATTAGCACTGTTAAGAATAATGCAAGTACTTAAAATCAAAAAAAAAAAGTCTAATGCAGTAAGAAAAGTATGTAAGTTTGCCTTGCACACATACATACTCCTCTGTGTTCTCTACAAAATTTGTATTGTTTATTAAAACATTCTCTGTGTAGATAGCAAAAGATCAACAAGAGATCATCAAATAAGAAAATATAAATGAAAGCGTATTTGTAACTATGATGTCCTCCAGTCCTTGTTCCTTATGTTTTTACTCTAATACATATGCTGAAAAATGAAAATAGATGTCATATTTATAAATGTGGATACATGGACATGCAAATGCCACCTGAAACACAAAATATTAAGCTGCCAGGCATGGCCTGTGAATAACAGTGATGCCTTTGGATATTCCAAGAAACTTCAGTAACAACAAACAAAATCACCTTGGTCAGGAGCAGCTATGCTTAATGGCAATGAATAACAAATATTGAAAGAGTGGTACATTATAAAAAACCTTCCCTCTGTTTTTGCAAAGAATGAAGTGGTGCCTGGCTCCTCACCTGTAGCTCCACAATACAGTTATTGTGACTAACTCAGCTGATTCCCAATCTGAAGTTTGCTTTATCTCACTCTGCAGAACTGCACAGATGCTCCTCCCATAAAAATGAAATCCAGCCTGCTGCTGACACGTCACTCATAATTCCAAAAGCAAGCACTGTGGGTGGACCCTTTACAGATTAGAAGAAGTTATGCTTTCCTGCTAAAACCTGACTATCAATTTTGACCAAGTCCTACATAGAATCATCCACCTTGCTTGAGGAAGAAAAGCTCTTCAGGCTTCACCCAGCACTCACCCCACGGTGCTTCTAAGCAGCCCCTCACCTGCCGGTGCAGGGAACCTGCTAAGGGAAGGGTTCTTTGTTCTCACCTGTGTGCCAAGCATTTGCAGAGCATTGGCTGCTTTCAGGCATGGTGAATGGCCTCAGCAGAAGGCGTAAGTAAACCATTACCCCCCTTCATTATTTGTTTTTCTGCTGTAAAACACACTCTAGCAGGTGATGCTGCCACTGAATTTCTCAGCGTTTTAATTACCTGCAAACACATTAGCAAAACAAAGGAAGGTGAAATGGCATTTCAAATGTCAGTTTCCCCAGGACTCTTTCTGTTACACAGGAAAATATCACTAGGAAAAAAAAATCCCTCTCTACATCAGTGTTTGGAACTAAACGCTTGGACTACACCTTGGAAATTAACCTGGACAGGAAAGAAACAAGTCTTTCAGTTTATTAAGGGAATTGATCATTAGCTTGTACAATCCCAAATTCTCCTCTGGTCAAACAACGTATTCAGGAGAGAGCATAGCCAAAAACCTGATACCTACTAGGAAAAAAAAATCCCTCTCTACATCAGTGTTTGGAACTAAACGCTTGGACTACACCTTGGAAATTAACCTGGA
>JANHGB010050550.1:0-37444 GCA_026283785.1 Coracopsis vasa | reverse complement strand
CTTTTTTTCCTGAAGCAGCTGGTGTTCATTTGATATATAAAATAGCACTTGATAAATGTGTATGTGCAGCTTATCCTCAGCCATTCCCAGCAGTTCTGGGGCAGTATCTATAATTGAAGAGCTCTGGGAGCTTTGCAGGCTTGTGGTTTTCCACCAATTAGGGCTAAAAGGCTCCGTTTATTAACAACTGGCTTGTTTAAATAACAGCTCCCATCAAGTGCACTTGTCTGAGCATTGGGAACCTTGAGTGCTGTCTGGGCTGTCTTGTGGTGACTTTTGGGTGCCTCTCTCTGTAGCCCTTGTGCCAAACCCACTGCCCCCTGCTCCCCTCCAGTGCCCTGCTGGGGGGCATCGATCCGGGCACACTCCCCAATGTCTCCTGCCCCGTTTCCTGAAGGACTGCCTTCTTGCCTGTACGCACACAGACCCACAGCAATTCCCCTCCTGGTAATGTGCTCACACTTCTATGCATCAATTAAGCTGCTTTTTGGAGTAAAAAGTGGATTTTGCATTCAGTGCCAGCACTGGAGAATGGTACATTGCATCTAGATGGAAGAGATGATGTGTCAGGTTTTGCTTGCTTCTCCCCTTGTGCTCCTGGGACACACTCATATGGTGCTTGTACTGTTCCTGCTGTACATGTTTTCCCATTCTTGGACTCCACAGAAATTTTGCAATTTTATTTTTTTCCCTGCATTTTGCAGCCTCCCTCCCCCCAAAAAAAATAATTAAAAAAACCAAAACAAACAAAAAAAAACAAAAAGGAAAATGAAGTCATAACATTTAGAGTAAAACTTTTACCGGGACACATCGTGGTCTGACCAGGATCCATAGAGATGGAGTTCTTGCCATACATTTCTCAGGCCAGACCAATAGTATGTCACAACTGAGCAGTGTCTGCAGCTAGTGAAGACTTTGCCTCCACCTTCTCCAGACGGGGCTTTGCTGCTGGCTCGTTGCTGAGGCTTTTGTACAGCTGGTGCTTCAACACACAGCTGAGAAATGGCTTCTCCTCTAGCACCCAGAATCATCAGCACATCCTGGACTTGTGAAGGCAATGAATGGAACTTGAAGGAAGATGGGCACATGGCAGACATAGACAGAGATGCTGAGCCCAGGAAGGGATTGCTTTGCCACAGCATGGCTTTGGAGCCTCGTTCTTGTTCTGTGGGCCCCCATGACGAGTCCCAAATGGTGCAATCAATCAGCTGTGTCAGGCACAGGAGATCCTAGGGTGGGGGGACATGCTAGGTGAAGCTGGGACAGAAGGAAGAAGCTGTGTCTGTCAGGTTTGCTGCAAGAGGGGGAAGAAGTGGGAGATTCTGGTTGCCAGACTCTTGTGGTACTTTGCAAGGTGCAATGTGGACTATGCCTGGCCATCACCACAATCCTTGGATCCCCTTGCTCTTCATTCCTACAACAGGCTCCTCATTTCACTGTGTGCATCCCCTTTTCTTGTGTTTCATAGTGTGTCTGGACCTACTAGGGATGGATGTGGGAACCTTTCTGGACAGAATTCCCAGTGCTCAGGAAATAGCCAATGATGTTCTGGTTTTCCTGCTCTTCTGGATGGATGCAGTCCTCAGTGTTGTGCTTTCTGCAGGATGTTGCTGGTATGTCTTCAGTGCTGGAAGACTTTTAGCATGAGAGAAGATGCTTGATTATGAGGACTCCTGAGTCCCAGGCCCATTGTACAGCCCTGTGGCCAGCCTTTCCATGCACAAGCTCCTCAGTGAGCACAGCAGTCCCATTGCTTTATCCTGGGTATCCCACAATATTTTTCCAGCAAAATCCCTTTTCTTTTGTGAGTTCCAGTAGACTCAAACCCTCTGCCAGCTGTGCTCGTCCACCTCTCCCTCTGCTGCATCCTGAGCCTCTCCTGCATACAAGGGGCATTTTGGTATGTCCTATGCTCTCAGACCCTGGGTAACAAAAAGGGAACTGAAGTATTGATAGAACTAGTGAAGGATTTCTTTTTCTCTCTTTGAGCTGCAGGGAGGCAGAGAGAAAGAGACAGACAGATAGAAAGGTCAATTTATCCTCTCTGGCTCTACTGATAACACTTCAGTCATCTGTGGACAGTTGAATATACTTAACATCCTTCAGCCTGTCTGGTGCTAAGTTTTCTGCCTCTTACTGCCAAACTAAACTCCTTAATTCCTCTGCTCTAAACACCAGTCTCTGGGGCTTTGTGCAGTGATGCATCTGGGGTTTAACATCAGCCATGATTTATCTCTTTGTTGCCATCTTCTCCTGTCACTTTTGGGGATGGAGCGGGTGTGTGGGGCCCGTTTGCTTGTGTTCTGTTTGTGCTCTTAATCCAAGTGCTACAGGTGAAGTGTTTTCAAAGACAGTTTGTGCTTACAGAAGCTGACAGCTGAAAGACGATAGGACAGAGAAACTGGGGGGGAGAGAGGGTTGAGTTGTATGTCAGTCAGGGTGTGCATCAACTGCCTTGAACTCAGTGTTGTGAGTGAGGAGGCTGAATGTCTGTGAGTGAAGATCAGGGGGAAGGCCAACCAATCAGATACCCTGGTAGGAGTCTGTTATAGACCACCCAGCCAGGATGAAGCTACAGATGAAGTGTTCTTCAAACAACTGAGAGAAGTTTCAAGACCTCTTGCCCTTGTTCTCATGGGGAACTTCAATCTACCAGATGTCTGTTGGAAGTACAACACAGCAGAAAAGAAACAATGAGGAAGGTTCTTGGAGGGTGTGGAAGGTAACTTCCTAAGCTGGTGAGTGAGCCAAATAGGGAGATCTAGCTTGTGCCTGTGAGGTGCAGGTTGGTCTTTTCTCCCAAGTAGGTGATAGAACAAGAGGAAATGGCCCCAGGCTGCACTGGGGGAGGTTCAGACTGGATATTAGGAACAGTTTCTTCACAGAGAGGGTGGTCAAGCATTGGAACAGGCTGCCCAGGGCAGTGGTGGAGTCACTGTCCCTGGAAGTGTTCACAAACTATGAGGATGAGGCCTTCAGTGAGATGGTTCAGCGGTGGTCTTGGAAGTCCTGGGTAATGGTTGGACTTGATGATCTTAAAGGTCTTTCCCAACTGAGCCAATTCTATTTATTTGGGGTAGAAGCTAGAGCCTGCAGCTAGGACCTTACAGCTAGCAGTAACCCCAGAGACCAATGAAAGTTGTTGAATTATGTTTCCTAGCTTTGCATAGGATTTATTTAAGTGCCAGGCTTGGACTCTGCCAATTTCATGAAATCTCGGGAGGCCTTTAGAAAGTAAGCATCTAGATCTGGTGGTTGTGAAACAAGAAGGAAAACTTCTCAAAGCACATCCTGAAAGAGCAGCCTCAACCTGACCTGGTTCAGTGTTGTGTTTACACAACTGTTGTGATTACAGTACAAAAAACATGGGGCTGTGGCTTTTTTCTGGATGCTCTAGGGGCAGAAACAGAGCATCTACAATCTACCCCTGTGACATGTATGTCCCTGAACCAGTGGGAATATGTGAGCTGGAAGGGGAGCTGAGTTGCGATAAATCAGGCTGGCATGTGGCCAGAGCTTGGCCAGTGTGTGTCATTTGTGGAGAATCCCAATGGACGCCTTTATGGAAAGAAACCTGGCTGATATCTCTCCTCCTGAAAAGCAATATCTCCCCACACACATGCCTAGAAGTAAAAAAATCCCTTTAACGCCATTGGACTTCCATGGAGCTCTCTAAGTCATGACCAGATTTTCTTACTTGTGGTCACTGCCCAGGCTACTGTATCTGTACAGAAGATGGAGAAGAAACTTATGCAAGAGGGAAATTATTGTTTTCCAGCTCTGTAAGCTCATTTTTGTGTGGTCAGCATATCTGATTGTGCACATACAAAAGTAACACCCCTCTGCAACTGGAACTAACTATGTTCTTGGTGATCTCTGAGGAAATGCCAGAGGTGGAGCAGGCCGGCAGCTTCCCTCAGACAGCAGTGCTGCAGAACCAGGGGGAGGAAGCCACTCTGTACCTCTTCACAAAACATGATGTCATTCTCCATCAAGACACAAATACTCATACGTAGAGGAGGGAGGGGGCTCCTGTGTTGTCGCTGCTCACTTATATGTGGTGCCTGATAAACAGAAACCTCTCTTTGGGACCCCAAGAACAGGAGATACTTTTTTTAAAGCATCTTCTCAGTTTCTTTGTGATATCCTTCTCAGGCACCATTTGTGGCACACCTCTCCCTCCCTGCACTTAGCTGCCAATCAAACAGAGAAAAGGCAAAAGATCACTTTAACTGCCTTTTCTTCAGGATGTGCTGTTGGGATATATTCCCCAGCAATAAACTCTGCTGTGGACTTCCTGAACCAAGGCTAATAGACCTAGAGCAACAGAGAAATGTGAAAATGGGGCTGGGCAGAGAGGAGCAGTAGCTCTGGCTTGGCACTCAGACTGCCTTAAGTGATGGGGTAGATGAGCTCATTTGTTTGGTGGTAGAAATGAGAAGTACTTGTTTCTTCCCTCTGTCGCTGAAGGTTGTGGTGGCCCTGAGTTTCCAGGGCTTTGCCTGCGGGGCAGGGGTGGGGGCTGGTGAGGTGGTTTGAGCCTTTGCTTTCCACAGTTGCCCATTCACTGGGGCCATGCTGGACCTTGAGAGGAGAGCACTTGGGTTCTTGAGCAAAGGCCAAGGCAGCCCCATGGGCTTCCCCCTGAGGTGGGAGTGGTCCTGCAGCAAGCACAGTATGCCAACCTACCACAGCATCTTCACACATCGATTAGTTTTAGCACAGGGCCCGTGCCACTGGTGTCCCCTGTGGAGGAGGCTGTTTATCATCACCAGGTTAGTTGTGCCTTGGCCTATGTAACTGGAGCCTTTCAAAGCTCTCTGGGTGCTGGTGGTGGGTTTCTTCCTGTAAGGATAAATACTTATCACAAGTTCTCCATGGGGCAGGAAAAGCGTGATCTATCTCATCCTTAAGTACCTGTTTCAAAGATATTGAAGAATCACATTGTAGAAGTACCTCTCTCCTTTGACTGCAAGCAGATCTAGCTTCATTTCCTATGCTACGTTTTTATCTGTGCTTAGGTATCAAAAATTACAGGGCATTAGTCACACCTGGGTATCTAGCTCCTTCCTCACATCAGAAGTGCATCTCCTGCCACCTCTATTGCTGTCATCTCCAAATGACAGTATGATCTTTGCCTCGTAAGGAAAGCTTTGTGGGCAAAATATCCCAGGCCAAGCTCTTCTATATGCACTGTGAAAAACTGGCCAGCTGATGCAAGTGGCGCATAGCATGGAGCTGCTGAAAACAAAGGGACATCTGGTGGGAAAAAATCAACTTTCTCCCAGTTGGGAGCTCTTTCTGAAGACTGGGCCAGCCTGGAGTTTGTGGGTTGTAGGGGTTTTTTGCCTGTCTCTGCTGGAACATCCTGGCAATCCAAGTTGTAATTGCATATAGGGTTTCATCATTGCACCTGAAATCCTGTGTCTTAAGATCTCTGAGGTGTGAAAGGTTACACTGCTTCTGCACATCTCAGTGTCCTTTTGTGTCAAATGCAGCTTATCTTAACTATGTCTTTGTTGGACAGACCTCTCTTGAGCTCCCTCTTTTTTTTGGCCTCCGGCAACTTTGTTTTGGGTATGAAAATATAGGGCCTGAATTCATAGGCCTGTTCAGAATGTTTTCTGGTTTTCCTTTGTCCCTGGAGGAATTTTTTTGGTGTGTCTAACCCCTTTTACCTACCTGGGAGCTACCATGGCCAGGTTGACATACTTGCTTCTTCCTCCTTCGCATGCCCCCCAAGTCTTCCTGTTTCTTTTCTACTCTTGTCATTTGTTTGTCAGTGTGGGTTGGAAGGGCTGGAAAGAGTAGCCCAATACTCCCTATCTCATAGCCTGCAGTGATGTTGCCTATTATAATTTGTCTTGAAGTGTCCTGAACAGCTCTGTGCTACTCTTCTGGAGGACTTGGCAGTCTCCTCCAGTTCTTGATAATGCTGGATAAATCTCTCATATATCACATTATGCCTTCCAATAAACTGAGCATCAAAGGCTTTCTTCACTTTCTTGTAATATCTTGTTTTCTTCCTTCCTTTCTGGGAATGTCGACAGTGTTTCAGTCACTACTTTGGGCCATGAGCTTATTTGAAGCCATATGCCTCCCAGATGAAACCTGCTGTTCCCTGAAGTACCTATGCTTTTCCAGACAGCTAATCCATCTTTCTGGGACTCTGACATTAAATGACCCAAGGGCTGAACAAGAGTGCAGGTATTGTTACTATTATTAAAAGAATAAGCTCTTATGCATAAGCAGGAGCTTTTCTAAGATAATATCTAGAGTTGTGTGTTCCTGTTATTGGCTGCCTGTGGGCAAGGCTGGATGATCAGAGGTGGCCAGTCTGACTAGCCCTTCCCATCTCAGGTTAAAATCTGCTGCTGATAGCCAAAAAGCCCATGCTACCTACCAGAAGGTGGTGATGGGAAAGGGACCACTAACAAACACACACATCTTCTCACTCTGGTCTTTGCCAATGCTACTGGCTCGGTTGGTACATGAAACTTAGGCACAGATGAATGGCTTATATGTGGCTGTGCAATATGGAGGCAGAGAAGCCTCCTTATATGGGGTAATACATACCTGTCCTTTAACAGGAGTGATGCATGTAAGTCTCCTGGTGAAAGGGTGAGCACTCTCTCCCACACCAATTTCTGTCACTCTCTACCAGAATCTGACCCTGTCTACCCTCTCTTCTCTTGATATTTTTGTGTCTTTGGTTACTATTAAATCATTCTAGTGGTGGCTGCTTGGTACATCTTTCCACAGCCCTTTTTCTCCTTGATGCTTTAACACAGTTTCTAAGCTGAGTTCTGCACCATCTCTCCATCCATTCCTTTGCTTTGTGTGCTGTGGCCTTTGTGAGTTTTTTGTCCTCATGTGGGATATTTTCTTTTCCCACTCAACATGTCAAGTAAAGTTGTGCTTTCTCTTTATCCCTGCATGTTTCCTGCTTCCTTCACTGACTCAAGCCTTTGCAGTCAGGTTGCTGCTGCCTGGTGGGCACTGAAGAGCATGGACTCCTAAGGCAAAACATCTGTTGCCAGGATGATCTGCCAGGAAGAGACATAGCTACGTCCTACTGCCTCTCTTGGACCTGCCTTCCCACCAAGCACAGGCTTCATTGCAAACATCAGTTCCTGTCCGCATCCCCTCTGGGAATCAGTTGCACATGAGGCAAATAAATGTGGCTCTTTCTGATCAAGAATGAATGTATTTTCTCTGGCCTTGTTCCCTGCTGCTGCATGAGTGAGTTTTAGCTTTTCCTAAACAAAAAGCCTGCAAATAGAGAAACTGTCTGTATCCTCTGAAGAGCCTCCCCAAGCAATGCTTTTTTTAGGTGGATGGTGCTGGATGCCCAGTGGAAGAAGTGTTGGCACTTCTCTCCCATGTTCAAATGCTCTTTTCCCCACTGCCAGACAGACTGGGACAGGAAATCTACCTAATTAATCTTCATTGAAATATTTCTGTCTCCAGACACCATGTTCTGTATTTACCCAATGACAAAGTCTCCTGTACAGTTTTTTAATTACAGGCTTGTTCCAAGAGAATTAATCTGTTGGAAATAAGAAAGGGGTAAAAGAAATCCTTGAAGAGCAGGGGGAAATTTAGGCCAAATCTTTTCATATTGGGGGAATTAGGGTTAGTGCAGATCTGGAAAACTATGCAGTGTGCTTCTGCTTGCTTCTTCAGGAGACTCTGGAGAAAACCAAGACTTGAGATTAGTGACTTGATCTGCATCTCCTCCCAAAGAGCTCAACACCACATCTGCAAACACCCGGGCCTTTTCCCTGCCCACAGAAGAGTATGCTCCCCTGCTTTCCTGGTGAGGCAGGGAGTCATCAAGTGTGCTGTTTGCCTGTGCTGCCCATGGACTGTCCCTGAGGCAGTGAAGTGGACAAAGAGTAAGGCAAGATGGGGACCATCCTATGCTGATGGCTGCCCCAGCAGCCTCTGCATCTGTGGAACCAGCCTGCTGGAGCTGTTTCCTGAAATGATGGGAGAGGCTTAGCAGAGACTGAAGACCCTGAGTGCTTCACATCCATGATAGTGCTCCATCTCTGACCTTGAGCCAAAAGGCTCCACAGAGGTTAAAGCTCACTCTGTACCCCTACAACGCTCTGAAGAGAGCAGGCCAATCATGTGCGCTCATCTCTTCTTCTCAATTTGTCCTGTCTGATGGATTTATCCTTTAGAGAATCCCAGCTTTCCTGATGCACTTTGAAATTTTCATCAAGTTTCAGAGAGGCTTTATTGAGAATTTGTGCTATCTTCAAATATACTCTTCATTTACTCTTCAATTTTCAGCTTCTTAATGCGGGGGTTGGGGGGGGAGGAAAGACTCCTCTCTCTCTTTTCTGCCTTATCACTTTACTGGCCAAAAAGAGGCAGGACAAGAGTCAGTTATTTTCTTCCCCTGATCTATTCTTTTCTTCCTACTTGCCTTATGGTGAATTTAAACAACCAATGTGTGGAGAGAAATCAACACCGACTTGGTCGAGCCAAGGGAAAGCTGCTGCGGGTGCACTTAACCCTGCTGTTAGCTCTGTCCCAGGGACTTCAAGGATGTTGTAGAGTGCTGCCGCTGTGTCAGCCTCTGCAGCTCTGTCGTCTGTGCAGGACATGGTTCAGAGGCAAAGCAAGGAGACAAGCTGCTTGGGGTAATCCCTGGGTACTGCAGTAAAAGGGGGTGGGATATGGGGGTGCCTGTTTTTCCTTGCAGTCCAGAGTGACTCATGTTGACTCTGATGCTGGATCAATGGATGGAGGCTCTGTGCGCTAAGTTGCCTCTCCTTCACCACATCCATTCCTGCTTTGCTGTCCCAGGAATCCTGCTGCTGATCAGGCAAAGGGTCACTTTGGTCCCAGTAGGTGGCTTTGCAACAGCTTACTTCATTTCCACGGCCTTATGTTGCTTATAACAGAAGGATATTTTTCATACACAGTTGTTCAAACAGTGCTGGGCCTGGCAGCCAGTTGAAGCAGCTCAGGTGAAGGAGGAAAGAAAGTGCAGAGAGGGATGGTACTCCAGCACTATCTAATTACTCATGTTGGAATTAGATGGGAAAGCCAGAATAGATGCTCCATGTGATGCTCACTTGGTGTCCTCCAGATTATAAAGGGCTCTTCTTCTCTCAGTCATGAAAAAACTCCTTAAAAACTCCATGGGGCAATGTGTTTACTGTCTGCACTGGATGAGGAGCTCTCTCCCTCCTTCCTTGAGCCACCACAAGACTCCTTCCTCGCCGGGGTGGACTCGCCTCCCCTCACTGACCAGCCCTGCTGCTGCTGTGAGATCTGACAAGATCAGAGTCCAGGGGTTTTGTCTACAGACAATAATTCTTCCTTTTATGGAAATTCCTCTGCTTCTTCCTTGACAATGGCCTTCAGATCCCTGCTTAGTAACAGAGGAGTTTTTCTTCCCTCTCTAGAGCCCTCACAACAACAGCCTCACCCACATAGAAACCATCTTGCCGTCTGCAAAGAGTCATGACTCCCAGGTGTCTCAATCCAAGGAGGTTTCAGCTATCGAAGTGGAAGGGGCGTGAATGAGGGAGATATCCTTCCAGTCTCTTTTACCCATGGCTACTATGGTTACTGGTGTAAGGACAGTGGTGTGAATGTGGGATCTGATCTGGGATCAGATCTGGGATCTGAGTGGGACAAGGAAAGGATTTTCCAAGCCCCCAGATCACTCAAGAACAATATTCTGCTGCTGCTTATAAAGCAGAGCAGAATTTAGTGGTAGCTAAAGCTATGATTAAGGTTTGTTTCCAGTATGTGCTAGTGGTATGTATACCACTAAGATATCTATGCTCATTGAGCCAGGGAGGATTCAGTTTTTTATCTAGCAGCATCTTCACCCTATTTGTTCTTTCACATTATGGTGATGCTCTCCATCCATCTGCTAGCTTCTTCCTTTAGGCTGAGTGGAGATTTTATGCTGCAGATTCAGACTTTTGCATTTAAGCACCATTTCCTCTACCTCCACCCCACAATAATACTCATGGAAAAAAAAAACCCAACACCCTAACTGTGAAAGGATCTGCCCTGCCTACGTAGGACTGGAAAAGCTGTCATGATTTCAGTTGAATGAACTCATAGATGAGCTGGGGAAAACCAGGACAAAGAAGCAGATGTGATCCTGCAGAATTTCAGCCCTGCTGGGTATCTCTGGCAGGCATCTGCCCTTGGAGCAGCAGCTACGGCCCGACTGTGCAGCACAAAGACATGAGGCATTTCTGGCATCAGAAGGGCATGAGAGTGGAAGCTACAGACATAAGCTCTGGAGACTGCTATGCCCCGCAAGGCTCAGATCAGGAGACTGCTCAGTTCCGATTTGCTGCACCAGTGAAAATACAGGTTGGCTGCAAGACCCTGCCAAGGGTACAGGATGCCAGTTTGCTTACTGGGAACACTGGTCTGGGAATCAGTTCTGAGCTTCAGGGGATAGGAATGAGGTGAGCTTGTAGGTGTCAGGGTCTGGGGAGGGAATGTAGCTCTCTAATCTGATGCAGACAGATTTAGCTTTAGCACCAACTCAGAGAGAAGGCAGCATGTACTAATTCATCAGCAACTGTGGGATATTCTTTCATGTTGCTTCTATTTGAGTTTTGACAAGATCAGAGCTTGAGGGGGAAGGGTGCACTGTGCTTAGGTAGAGCTGTTCCCTGGGGCTCAGATGAGGAGTAGCTATGCTGATTTATTCTGCAGGTTGACTTGTTCTCCAGGCCAAATTGAGAACTCTGGAGAACTGAGTTTCTGGTTATTTGGCAGCAGCGTTTGCTTTCCAAGTTCCCTGCCCACACATCACTGCCAGAATGAATGTCCTTTCTTAGCTGTAGAAAGACCCACTGCTAAGGTCTTTCTACGTGCAAACTACTGCAAAGGCAGTTTGGTGACATGGTATCTCTGCCGAAGGCTCTGTATCAAATATTACCTCTAGGGCAGAAGTCAGTACCTCTGAACACACTTCTGGGATTCTGTATGATGTGAAATTTTGCTGAATGTCTGCACAGATATCTCTGTACGGCATGAGAATTACCCTTGGTTTCATCCGGGATGGTGTTTCTGTGCCCCTTTAAGAGGAACTGGGAAGTTCCTTTGCACACAGGTCACCAAACAGGCCCTCATCATCAAAGCGATTGCTCCGTAAGACAGTGTCCTAGGCTGGCTTATAACAGCAGCTGCAGAGGTCAAGGTCTCGATGACATCCACTGTAATGCTGTTGCTCTTATTTGCTGGAGCTTCCTGGAAGCTTATAGATTTTGTTACACAGCATTGAACATGGCACCATCTTGCATGTGTGTGCCGTCCCTCCTAACTAGCAGCTCTGAGAACCACTTTGGGGGTTTTACCCTGCAAATTCAAATTCATGATCTCACTTTCACTTCACCCTGAGGATGACTGGCTGATATTGTTCCTTTCTCCTGAGCAGCACATGGCTTGAATCAATGCCAAGCAGTACCCTCACCAGTTACCCAGCCACCTGTTACTCAACTGTTCATGATTTAGTAGATTGTCAAACAAATCCTTCTCATCTTTTTCCAGTTCTCTATATTGGCATCCTTTGTTGTCCCCACTGAAATGCAGGGAAGCCCTGCCTGCAGGATGTGGTTGATCCTGGGCACTCCAAATCCAAGCCAATTACAAAGTACCAGAATAAAAACAGGTGGATTGAATTTGGATCTCAGTGTTGCATGCTCCTTGCACTCAAGGCAGTAATATCTGATTTTGGTCCATATCTGGATTGTGACATCCCTCAGAGGATGTCATAGAAGTTTTGTGGTGGGTTGGCACTCTAAAATATACTTTCAGTACAGTAGAGATGATATATGGGGCTTTTAATGGTGGGGCTGTAAAATCAGTAGCTTTCCCATTCCAGGTTTTCCATTTTGATCTTACAGGATAGAGATAGGGAAACCTCAGAGATGACAAAGTTTTTTTTAATTCTATAGGCAAGCTGGGTCAAAACCTCTTACTCTTTTCCTAGTGTATAAAAACAAAAGGAACAGAGTATTAAAAATAGTATGAAATCTAGATGAGAAGAAAGGAAGTGAGCTGTTGTGGAAAGAAAGGAACAGTTCATAGAATCATAGAATAATAGAATGGTTAGGTGATAAATTTCAGGGTTCCAAAGGAAGAGGTCAGTAAGATTCAGAAAAGGAGAAAGCCTTGTTAGATTTGCTGTGATCCTTTCTGAAGTGCCATGATTCATGGAAAGATTTATCAGTAGTTGCATTAAAAATAAATCTTTCTTATTCCTCCATGGCCATTCCTGAATGGTTTCATTCTGTACACAGCAAGCTTGATGGAAACAATTTGTTTGGTTCCTTATAAAGCTTAGACTTGTCCCATCTAATGTTAGTACTTCAATATTATACTCAATTAAATACTGTAGGGCCATCTTATAATTGATGGGAAGATCATTTTGAGTTGCCTTTTTTTCCCTTTTCAACTGAATGCAAAGGGAGGCAGTGTGATGGAGCTTCTAATTCTAGAAGATGAATTTGCGTTCAAATGTCTTCGCTGTGCACGCGTGATTGCAAAAGAATGGAGAATAGGAGATGATAGTAATCAGAAAAGAGAGTGAAAAGGGAGGAACGATAGTAAGGTTTTTTTCTGAAGCACTCAGAAATTGTTTGCTGTGGGGCCAGGAAAGCCAGCGAGGTGTCCCATGCCCTTGTGTCAGCAACAGTCAGGAGGGTGCCAGGTATCACAAGCCATCAACTCCTGTGCAGCATTGTTCATGGTGCTTTGCTCTGGCACACAGAGGAGGCGCTAGAAAATGCTTCAACTGATTCAAAAATGGTCCCACACATTTCTTCCATGGCAGGAAGGAAGAAGAGGGGTCATGCTTTTAGAGCTGTCCCCCGTATGCCTCTTCTCTTCAGTGTCATCTCTGTTGCACACAATGTGCCTTTTGCTGTACATGTATGAGGTGTGGGGGGGACCCAGAAGCTCAGTTTCCTTGCTTTCCCTTTCTCTCGGTCTCTCTTCCTCTCTCTTCTTTCTTTCTCTTTTCCCTGTTGGCAGCAAAATAATGTCTTGTCTCTGAGCAATGTTCATGGTGTATAATTTACAACCTATAAATAGATGACTGTTATTAACAAAAAAAAAAAAAAAAAAAAAAAGAAAAAGAGGCATCCACACATTTTATTCCCTTTCTAAGCATTAACCAAAATGCTTCAGACAGAGTGGAGCCGCATGCAGTGAGGCATGTGGAGTCCAGCTCAATGGCCAGGTCTCCTTCTCCTGTGATCTCTCATCCAACTCGTTCCACCCCATCTCTTCATCCCATGCTTCCCTCCAGATTTTCATTTCCCCCATGCTTGACCCCCATCATGAAGTCCCTCCCCACCATCTGGAGCCACCACCTGTCTCTACCACTGTGTTCTCTGTGCCTTCCTCCAATGCTCCAGCCGTGGCCAACTCAGGATGAAGCTCCTACTTGACCAGAGAAGCACAAAAGTGAGACAGGAGGAAAGAGCAACCCTTGGGCACAAAAGGGAGCAGGCAGAAGGAACTGCAGCCAGGAGGCACACTGCAAAGTGCCAAAGCCTGGAGGCTGAGCCCCACATCGAGAGTTGCTGAGGTCTAATACTTTAGTTGCATACTTTGCTTTCCTTACAGCAACACTCTCTCCTGCACATGGCCTCCTGTGCCACGGAAATGGCTTGGCTGTGTAAGATGGGTGGACAACCATGGCAGAACATTACCACTTCTGCTTCAAGGTGTTCTCCACCTTGCTAGCACCAATAACCTGCCTTTAATCTGTGGAACAGGTTTCCTTCTTGTCCCATAGTTCTTCCAGGAGCTTTTTTTCACTGTGTGTCTCTTTCTCTCATCCCTTACTCTCTGCAGTCAGCAATGTCTGTGCTTCCCCCAAAACCAGCCACCTCTTCCCAAGCCATGGAGGAAGCCCTGTGGAGATTGGGCTGTGGCACCAAGTGTGAGCAGGTGGAGGCCAGGGTGCTGGGGAAGAGGAGAGTGGCTCCATATCATGGGCAGTGGGGACCTCCAGGGACATGCTGGCATGTGGTAATGGCAGCTGGTAGAAGAATGGTTAATGCGAGGGGCTGGTAGAGGAGGGTATAATCTCTGCAAGGTACCTGCCAGCATAGAGGGGTTGGTAAAGGCAGTAGAAGTGGATGCTGGATAACCTACTCTCATTGAAGATGTCCCTGCTCATTGCAGGAGGGTTGGACTAGATGACCTTTATAGATCCCTTTCAACTCAAATCATTCCATGATTCTATGATTCTCTGTTCCCCTTTGCAAGATCTAAAGCAGGAATGGAGTGACTGGGGCATGGAGGAATAGGACCAGCAGTGCCTTTCATTTCCATTGTGCCTTGCATGCCTAGAGATCCCATGGGACGTACTCCACAACACTGTTGTTTGCCGTTAGGGGCTCATCAAGAGGCTTGTCATACCCTTTGAGAGTATCTTGAACCAAGTGCAACGCTGGCCCCACAGGCTTCAACTTGACCCCAGGCTTTGCATGACTGGTGTGAGCCTTGCACCTACTGCAGGTATCTGGGGGCTGACAGATAGCAGAGAAAATAACAAACAAAAACAAAGGGTTGCCTACACTCCACTGAGCCATCTGCAGCCCCTGGGGCAGGGCTGTGACTCAGAGAGGTGCTCACAGTCCTCAGCATGCACTCCTCTCTCAAGGGGTGCAGGCAGCTGAGTTTCTGTGTGGCAGGGACATGGGACCCCATCCTCTCCGTGTCAGGACACATGCTCAGTGTGGGTCTCTATGGGCCTCTACGGGCTGCACCAGGGCAGCGCTGGCATGGATGGTAGTTGTAATAAGAAGGCAACTTGAAAGGCCAGACCAAGGCAGATGCACCAGCAACGCATGAGACAGCATAGTCCTTGGAGATTTGGGTTATTGGTTTTTGTGTCTTTTTTATAATTTTCTGGAGACTTGCAAGGTTTTCATGGTAAGAGCATTAAGGAGGGGTGGTCTTTATGTATGTATACACTATATATATATGTATATTTTGTTATACAGTTGTGTATTGCTCTGAGTTACAGGATTTAACATCCTGGAGTCTAGCCCTGAGCTGCATTCCTGGGCTCTTGAATTTTAATGCAGAAAAAAATTCTTGTGGAATAGCTGCCAGAAATAACACATTGAGTCACTGTTAACGTGGATGGTGGGACTCCGCTCCTCTCCACCCCCAAACATATTGGCATATGCTCCAGAAGGAAGGAAGAAGCCACAGTCCTGAGGCCAGGCCCTTCATCTTTGCAAGTGGCCATGGAGTGAGAGTGACCCTGCTGCTGGGTACTGAGCATGGCAGGAGACCTGAAGGCAGACTCCTACCTCCTTCTGAAGCCCAGGGTGTTGGAGCTCTGATGTGCACCTTTTTCACCCTGCAAGCTGAGGCTGGACTCCAAAATGCATCAAGAGATGTGGGGAGTTTCAGTGGAACGTGTTCAAAGGGGCTGTGAAAAATCACACTGAGAGCAAATTCAAAAAATAAAGCAAAAGTTCTGAAGTGCCAAGCAGCTACAGTGACAGCTCAACAGGGGTTGGTCTGGATTCCCTTCTGGAGATTGGCCTAAAGATACCCTTTTCAGCTACCCTGAGATCATTCTGGCCTTTTGACTTGGTATGGATTTATTGTCTTTAGCATTTAGACAACTATCTCAGCTTTCAAATGTCAGCTCTGGCTCCTGTATTGTACTCAGTGAAAAAGAGTTTCAGTAGATCTTGTGAGGGGGTAGGATATTTAGAAAGCTGTAATGCCCAGGTTCAGAGACGTGTCCCATCTGTGACGAGTTTAGGTATGCCTTTAATATTTTAGTGATGTGTGTTCCTGTGCTGGGCTGTATGTATGTGCTCTGCTTGCATTTCTGCCTTTCAGACGCCAGGGAAAACTCATCTGAAAGTGATATACATCATACATCACTTTCACACAGAAGGGTTGCTTTATTTGATGAAGGGCAGATATTCATGTGCAGTAGAGATACCACAGCATCTTCTGTTACTGCTGATTGCTAGGCTATAATAACTAACTGTGTGGATGTTAATAGCTCATTGCAGATAGGAGATAAAACATCTCAGTTATCACCACTATGAAGGTTCATTTGCACAGCTTCTCCATTGGCCAGAGATGCTTCTTACAAACAGACTTGCTGTGCTCCAGTGCCACCAGATGCAACAGCATTTCTGCTGGGGTTAGCAGATGGGGTAGCTTGCAAAAGATCCGTTGTGCAGACAAAAGCAAGGAATTGCTCTACTGAGTGCTGACCTGCTGATCTGCTGCAGGCACCTGCACCCACCATGCTGCGTGCCTTACCTGCACTGAAAGCTGTGCCATTTGTTGAAATCAAATGGCTCCCCCCACAGCCTGTCTAGATGGTGCTGGTCTGTCAGTCTTCCCACCTGAGTGTGAACCCATCCAGCTACACCATCACCATCCCACTGGCATGTGACAGTTGGGTAGATAAAATCCCTCTGGAAAATAAGATTACCTCATCAAAAGCAAGAGAATCTTACTGCTTGGAAGCACTAAAAGTAAATCAATAGAAGCCCTAATGTTCCAGATGAGCTATTTTGTCTCTGAAGGCTATGGGCCATGCAGGAAAATCATTTGCGTTCCTGGGTGACAATTCGACAAATACAGAATTGATAGATTGCAGCCTCAAGCTTTGGTTTTGCATCCCAAGATGTGTCATTCAGGTGGGAGCAAAGAGAAACAGCATCTTCAAACTTTGGTGTATGACTCCTCTGTGGAAAGTCAGGGTTTCTGATGCTTCCCAGTTGTAAGAAGGAGTACCTGTAGCCTGCATATGAGTCATCCACATAGGATCAGTTCTGGAGCTGAAGGGAACCAAGGACCACTCTGTGACAGCAACCTTAAGTGTCAGCTCCTGACAATGCTTTCTAAAAAGCATCATGCCCTGGTGTGATGCAATTCTGCAGTGAGGACAGGATCATCTCCTCTCTCAGCACCAGGGCCAAAGGTCCCTGGGCGAGTGTGGGGCTGGGGGTGCTCCCAGCTCCTGTGGGCTGTTTGGAAGAGGTGATGTGGCACAGAGCAGTCTGGTGACAAAGCAGTGATGCCAAAGTCCCTCCAAATGACCAGGGCTCCTCTTCTCTCTGGACTGTGATGAGCTGGCATCCCATTTTGTTTGTCTCCTCAGCAGAAAATCTGGATGCTTCTCCAGAGCTCATCTGAACCCACTCAGTTCTCTTGCTTGGTAAATTTTTTGTCCGGAATTAGTCTGATGAGAGTGCTTGACTGACACCCTGGGAGACTCACGCTTCCCTCTCGTCACCCATCCAGATAAAAGCTCCTCTGCAGCACAGCACGTATTACATGTACATCTTTCCTCCTGCCTGGACATTTCTAGGAGCAGGAAGAGAGTTTGTTCTCTGTCCTAACGAGTCTTTTGCCTTCTTGGTTAGGGTTGCCAGCAGAAAGGGGGATTAGATCCAATTTTTCGATGCCCATGATAAGCCAGAGATTCAACAGTGACATGAGAAATGACCAGCCCATTTCTCACTGGGCACTGTAGTAAAAGCCTTTTGTCATTAACTGTATGAACTGCAGGTGAAAGGCTCCCAAGCCTTGTCATCCAGTCTGTTTAACACTTTGACCCAGGGAAGAAATAGTTGAACTTCAGCTGAACAGAGATCTGTTTCTGTACTCTGCCCATTTCTTACTGCAAACAGTCACTGGTAGGTTTCCAGCCAAGATATAGAGCTCATAAATTACTGAGACATCAATAAATGACTCAATGATTTTAGAGTGACTAAAATGAAACATATCTTATTTATGTTAATGAAAATGACTGACATCCCCTGTGCCTGCCATTTTGAAGAATTGCTAACTGCTTTGCAGACTACGTACACAGTGATCATTCAGCCGCAGCTGAAATGCAGCTACCTCTGGGGTAGAATGTGACAGATGCTTAATAATAGCTGGAAACCCAGCAAACACATGTACAAAGAAGGAAGCAAAAATAAAAATTTGCATGGGAGCCAGTGGGGAGAATTTTAGGTAGCCAGTGTGTAACAGCGAACTGGAATCTGATGAGATGCTAAGCTTCTTTTTAAGCAGTGCCTGACACTGAAATCCCAGGACTTCACTGTCTGCAATCTGAGAAGTGCACTCGATCACCACTAAGGGTGGTGTGTCTGCCTGTGAGAAGTTGCATGCTTACTTCATGGAGGTAATGATGGAAGCATTGAATTCAAATGAGGCTGAATAAAAATGTTTGTCCATGTAATATACTTGGGTTGTACAGGCAGCTCAGCAGTTGCAAGTGCCTGTGCAGAACTGGGATGCAGAAATGCATGTGTCTCTGGGCTGTTTCTGCAAACCTGAATTAGCTGTCATGAGCAAGAACTTGGCTTTCCATGTCTTTCAAAGGCAGTATGTTGTGTATCTTCTGCCTGCTGTTACTCAGAGCTGTGAAGCAAAGCGATAGAAAGCTAAAAGCTTTACCAAGTAATTTGAGATGTTTATTGGTTTGCTTTCAAGTCACCTCTGTGAGCACCACCTTTACTAAGCAGTAGATTATTGCAAGGTTAAACAAAAGATAATGCTTGGTGCATGTGCATGAGTTGCATTGTAAGTCCTGGGGTGTAATGCCTTCTCAGTTTTGCAGTCGTGTGCCCTTTAAGGCCATGCAGAGCTCTTCATATGAGGTCAGCTACGCCCCTAAGTATGAAGGAGAGAGAGGTTCAGGAGGTGTAAATGACTGCAGCACTGTCCAGGTAAAGGTAGATTGGCCATTTTACACCAACAGAGCATGGCTGGTGTAAAGGAACAGAACAAGGAAACTAATCCAAGAACTTCAGGGATGCATGGGAATTCATACAGGGAGATAAAAAGATCTCCTGGGTGCCTGCTGCTGGGGACTGCAGCACACAGGTCACTGTGTAACAGAGGCTGTGTCTGACCCCTCAGCAGACCACTGGCACAACCCGTTCTCCCCATCTTCTCCAGTCGTGCCTCACAGCAACAGGACCAGGAAATACATCCTGCATAGTCAGGCAAGAAACTACCCCACTTGTCCTCTCCCAGAAAGATGGGTATTTTATATCCTTTTGATTTTGTGAGCAAAGAAATGGCTGTTTCCTCAACACCATGCTGAGCCAAAGGAGAGCCCACCAGGGCTAAGCTAGATGCCTTCCCAAGGAGAAAGAAGCAGCCATTTTTCCTGAAACGTCTCATGAACTGCAGCACACACTCTGGATGGATACGTACAGCCCCTTTAAAGCAACCTCCCTCCTTCTTGTATGTTAATGCCTTCTGCTCAGCAGATGCTCTCTGGAGCATGCAGTATACTGAGGGGTGCAGATGGTGATTCAAATAATAGGGGTGTAAGTGTGTGTGTAATATACCTAACATGCTTCTATTTCCTAACTTCACGTTTGTGTATGTGCCAACCCCTGACCATTTCCTGCTCCCCAACACACACACACATCACTGTGTAGTTATACACCCCCAGGCATGGCTGTGCACCATTCACACCCTGCCTGCAGAGCAAATTCAGAGAGCTCCATGATGCAAAACTGGCAGAGCTGCAAGTCAGAAGCGGAAAAAGGAGAAAAGAAGGGGAGGAGAGGTGAGGGAAGGGCTCTGCCACCCCTGCTGCAGTCCTCAGCAGCTTCTTGATTTGCAGCCCAGGCAATGCACAGGTTTCACCTTCCACACGTTTATCACCTTTATTTATTAGTCTACCCAAAATGATTACAGGCAAGACAACTGGGCACTGCTAGTAATTAAAACAGTCAAACAAAGGTAGAACTGAGTAGGAATAAGAAGCAGGGGAGCAGGGGAGAGAAATGTCAACCCAAAGAGCAGGATACCAAGGTCCTTTAGGCACACTTTCTTGCCCCATCTCCCTGCAAACACCTGTGAAGAGTCTGCTCTTTGCCTCAATGCTGAACAGCTATAGCTCTGCAGGTACTGTGGTAAGAAACCCTCAATCCTCACCCCAGGTGAGACCACTGTCATACTGACCCCTGAGAGCTGGGGGCAGCATCCTGGCTGCATCTTGTTGCCACACGTACAAGTTAGACATCACTGAGATTTTCATGCACAAGAACCTTGCCACCTGAAACTCAGGCTGCTCTGTGTCAAGCAGAGCCATCTGACACATCATATCCCAGATTAAAGAGAAATGTAATGAGGTGGCTTAAGTGCTTTAGACTGTAAAGATGAAATTGCCTAATGAGGGGTGTGAATGAGATAAGAAGGAAGGGTCCAGTTATGAGTCTATAAACTTCAGTAAAAAAGGGCTTAAATGGATCTGCTGCCAACAGCTCAGGAATTGGATGAAGTCCTGTCTCACCCCTTCCCAGATGCTTTAATTTCCCCCATGAAAGGTAGAGGGCTGCCTCACATGCCATTCCCTGAGAGCTGTAGTTTCTAGATGAGGCCTAGCTTGAAGAGACTTAATAAAGAATAGCAGAAAAAGCCACCTTCTTTTAGCTCAAGGAGCAAGGATTGCTTTCAGTAACAGTGTTTTCATACTCATTTACTTCTGATTTACACTACTGCTCAGGAAAGCAGAACTGGGATGTGAGTACTGGTTCCAGTGCCAGTATTTGCAAAAGAGAAACTAAGCATGGTCTGCTTGCTCTGCTCTCAGAAACCCTCTTCTTTCCTCCTTTCCCCTAAGTCAGCAGGGGCTGTTGGTTGGCTTTTGAGGGGACGATAGGAGTGGTCATCCTGTCAGAGTCTGAGAGTCTAGCTGATGCATCTAAGCTGTAGTATCTCCTTCAAAGTAGAGCAAATTGCCACATAACTTATAGGGGCCAGGTTAAGTATTGCTATATTGTCGCTGCTGGGCTGTGAGATCTGTGTTTTCTGGACCACCTGAAGCTGTCCAGCCAAAGGCGGCCCTTGTTTTGCATGTCTTACTCACACTTGGGATTTAGGTCTGCAAGCTTTTCCTGCTGTTCAGACATTAGCTCACTGAAAAGCCTAGAGAAGGCAGCAAAGCAGGTGGTGAGGGGAAAGGATTTGTGCCAAAGTCAGAGGATAATATATATTTTAAGATTGCAGGGAAGCTGTAGAGTGTATGACCTTTAGTAATCTCCCTGCTTTTAGGCTCCTTTCTTCCCCACTGAGAACCTCTCTCAACTGTTCCCCAGGGAATTTCCTGCATTTCTATTATATATAATTGCACAAAAAAAAAAAAAAAAAAGAGAGAACACTCTGGCCCATGAAAGGAATAAGAGGGATAAACTAATTAATTCCAGGCCACAGAAGTGAAAAAGAAAGCAAATACTCAGCAATTAATCAGGGGCAGCTGAGCCCTTCTCTCCTATCAGATATGGTGGGAAGTGCTAATTGCAGAAGATAAGCCACACAGTGGGATGTGTGAAGCTGCCTTCTGAACTGGGGAAAAAAAATAAAGCATTCAGCTGGCAGTACACGGAGGAGAGGGATGGGAAGCAATGGGTATCCTCCTTTATCACAAGCCTCAATGTGGGAACAGCATGTCATAAGGGCCACTCAAAGGGTTTTGAGAAAGACTGGGGAGCCAAGGTAGTAGGCATCTACCTACAGTATTGGGTGTTTGACTGTGAAATCATCCACCTCTTCACGCTTCACTCCTCCCATCTGTGAAATGGGATTTATAGTTCTTTCACTGGGCTGGTTGTGGCCAGAGAGCATGTGATGTTGAGCAGAGCTCATGGGAACCCTCATAAATCCCCCAGTACAGCTGGATCTGATAAGTGGCTGTGAGGCCAGAAGAGATGCAGTGGCTCCTGGGACAGTCAGCGTGGTAGTGGGTTTGGTAAGGTCACTTGTGGCATGCAGCTGCACATTGGCAAGCACTGGGTTAGCTGCTGTTGCTCATGTTCTGCTTCACTGGGTTTGGCTTCTGGCTGTGGGACTTGTGGGGTCAATTTCCAAGGTCTCTAGTGACTTAAAAATGGAAACAGTGCAGAGGACAGTTAGGTTTAGAGCTGTCAGTGCAGCAATAATTTTAAAAGGTTTATAGCATTAGAGCTTGGGAAATTCTTGTTATGCTTCTCTCTGGATCTGGAGAGGCCTTCATATCTGGGGAAAACCAAGGCGCTTTAGTGACTAGGAAGACTGCGAAAAGCCTTTTATGTACTGATCCTTTCTCACTTGTGCCTTTCCTCATTGTCATCTTGCTTGAGCCTGACCACTCTGCCCCTGATAGAGAGCACAGGTGGCCTCCTCAGATGCAGGGGTTGAGAGAATGTGTATAAGGAGGTCAGTGGTTCTTTTGGGCAAAGGCTGTGGTCTAGGACTTCTGCATGCATGGATTCTAGGGGCCTTCTTGATCCGTCTTTTCTACCTGAATGCTAAATGATCAGGAACAGCCACAGCACTTCATTTGGAGGTCTGCGCACAGTCCTCACCTCTTTGATGTTCCTCACTCAGCCCTTGGAGCCCAATTACATGCTGAAACAAAATGGGCATCATCACTTTGTTCCTCACAGACAGCAAAGGAAAGTGCAGCTCCCTAAATGTTATGGGTTGTTGTTGGTTTTCTTCTTCCAAGTGCTCAGATTCCCTGGAGACAAGTCTTTTACATCAGACCTTGCAGGGATTGATTACCAAGTTATTATGCATGTTTTATTCCTGCCAGAGCCCGTGAAATTTAGACATGTGCAGTGGTGCCTGGGATGGCAGAAGGCACTGTGGAAATCTACATGTATAAACCCTCCTGATGGGAGCGTAAATCTAGAATAACTCCCTTTTAGCTTCAGTAGCCACAGATTTACATCTGTGCTAAGAGTAGTTTGGTCCTCCCCTATAATTCAAAGCATATCTTTTGTGCAAATAAGCTTGCTGCTTGGGCAGCATGTTTCTGCCTCTTGCTTGGAGAGCTAGGAGGGTCAGCGCTGCTCAGGGCAGCTTTTCTGCCCTGCTACTGTGTGTGCCTGTGCGCAGAATCAAACGTGATCTGGCAGCCGCTGCAGCAGCCCTTGTATTTCACTGTCCCATCCCTCCTAGGATTTCAACACATTTGCATTCCTCCTGCTCTGAAGATTAACTGCAGGCTTCTTCTCCAACAAACCTTCATTTAGGGGAGCAGAATTCATCAATATTTCATGCTGAAGGGGAAGAAGAATATGTATATGTGCATATATACTTAGAGAAGGAAAAGGTTAGTGCGGTGAAAAGAAGCAGATAAAGCCGAGGAAGGAAGGAGGGAGGGTTAGAGGAGCTGTTCCTTCATTTGTTTGACCTCTCTTTGGTTACGCATAATCCTAGGGAAGGAAAAATCCATGTGGTATTGAAGAATTCCTGTTTAATCATTCTTTTATTTGTAGACATCAGTGCTGGCAGTAATTTCATGATAGCCAGCCAGGGACTGCAGATCTAGATCAGGGAAGGGAGCAGGAGGGACGGAACAAATGACATGGAGAGAGCAAGAGGCAGTGTGAGCAAGTGAAACATGTGCGCTCATGGACTGGGGGGATTTTCAGCAGCAAAACTCCTTCTACTAAAGCCCCTGCAGCCCTTACTCAGCATAATGTGGCCAGTCGAGTGAATACAATGCTTTTAAAAGTCGCTGGCAGCTCTTTCATTAAAAGCTTGACCGCGAGGCTGGGTTATAAATAATTTGATATTAAACACACACGTCAAAGGCAAGGGTGGGGAGGAAGGGAGATTGTTTTCAAGGCACAGAATAATTATTTGGGTGTATAATTTTAGCTCCAAGCTTCTTGGGGATGAAGAGGCAGCACAGGGCGAGGGACTGGTGAAGAGTAATGGTTTCAATATCAGGCAACGCTGTCTCAGTGCTGGCTGCAGCACAAGGTGGGGCTGCCAGCTGGCTGAGGTGCTCCCATGTACTGCATGGGCAGAGGCTCTGCAGACCGTGTTTAACAAAATGGGCTCAGAAATAAGTGTCTGGGCTTTCATTCACTGCCACAGGTCATCTCTGTGTGTTGTGTGCCTGCACCTACCCTGAATGCACACACACAGAGGCTCATACCTGGGTCTAGCTTGCACACAAACGCACACAGATCTGTACGCTGCAGACCCTAAAAGGAGACTCTTCCAGCCAGAAGTGCTGATGCCTAAGGCTCTGCATTGCGAAAGGGGTTTCTGTGAGGTTCAATGGTACCTGTGCATGATGAGGGTTACTTACTGCAGCCGCTTTAGTTTGAGAGCCACCAGGGTTGTTGCACCCCCTCCTGTGCCCCAGGCACACTCAGTCATCCACACACTGGTATGTCCCCTACATGCAGCCCCACAGCACACATGTGCACACATGTGTGTACACATATGTCTCCCTCTCCCTCCTTGGCCTGGGACCTGAGCACAGGTTCCTCCTCTTCTCATTCCATACCTTGCAACCCCAACTCTGTGCTTGCTTCAGCACTGCTTTGTGTCCCAGCACTGAGCTTTTCCTCAGCTGGGCTCAGATCAAACTCACAGGACACCAAGAGCCAAAAGCTTCAGCCCTAGAGCAGGGTCCAAAACCCCTTAAAGCCTGAGCAGGCTGTGGTTTGGGTGACCTCCCTTGGAGATGGGATCAAATTGCATCTGTCTTGTGCTTGGTCATAGCTGGGAAACAGGCTCCCTTTGGGCTGCTGGTGCTTACTCCTTGTCCCTAATGTACATAAAACATGGGTGAAGAACGGCTTGGCCCTCAGAGCACCCTACACAGACCTGCACCTTGATTCATGCCACTCATGAACCTCAGCTGAGACCAGTGGATCCGCCTCTCTAAGTACCTCTGTTCTCATTTCAGCCCTGGAGGGTTTGAAACACATCCTACAACAAACTGGGGCCACATTATCCAGTAGGAGAGGACAGCCCTTGATTTGACCTGGAGATGTCTCAGCTGTGGTACCACGAGGTTCTGCTTCACTGCAGCCCTGGGATGGAACTGCTTTGTCTGTGCAGACTCCTTGTCTCTCGCCATTGCAGTAGGTGAGCCCTGGCGAAGGAGGGTTATGGGGGCTAAAAACCAGATCTGCAGTGCAGGACTATGGGGAAGGAGACAGGCAGCTGGGGCGATGAGCAGCCTTTCAAACCTGGGAGGAGGAGAGAGAAAACACTGTGGGATTTGCAGTGAGCCTCTGCACTGATGTGCTCTAAGAGGGTTTCATTGCACCTGCATGTGGGGAGATGATCACAGGGCACCACCGGTGCAGGAAGGCCAGCTGTATTACTGATCACATCCCAGTCCCTGCAGCATGGGGTGACTGGAGTGTGGCCCACACAGAGCCTTTCCTTCTGTCAGCTCAGTGCAGCATTGTTCCTCTGCAGGGCTGCATGGGGCTTCTTGTGGGGCACATCACTCACCTGTGTGCTGTCCCCTGTCTCCCAGATGTTTCCAGCAGCTGCCTCTTGCAGAGTGCATAATGTTACCTTAGAAACTGCTTTTTCTCTTCTTCTTGCTGCTGTGCACAGGTTAAGTAACGGGTAGCAGGAAGCATACAGGCTTCTGCCTCTGACTGGAGAGACCCAGCTTTCTGCAGAGGCATCTTATTGCTCCCTGTGAAGGGGCTCCTGGCTCATGGTCAGGTTCACATGCTGACCATGTGAAGAGCCCTGGTTTTCTGCCATAGCTTGGCCAAGGTGACAATGTGGAGAGGAAGGATGGGCTAAGTGTCTTTGGGGTGATTGACACTGTTGTGGATGCTCTTGTTTTTAAGCAAGTATTTCTAGCCTGGGGCAGGCATTTTTTGACTAAGTTTGGATTAACTGAATAAATACACACACTACACTTTACATTAAATAAAACTAACTCTCATGCTTTCTGCAATATGGAAACACTTTCCGCCCTGAAGGCTCCTAGGCTGGAAAAGTGGCATTGGGAAGGACTCAGATTTGCTCTCTAAATGGCATTTGGACATCTGGGGCTGGGTGAGGTATTCAATCCTTACTACCTTGGAACAGACAGTTTCTTAAACCCTGGGTTTGTGGTGACAATGGCAACAGGTCTCTCCCTCTGAAGTAGGCTGGTGGATCTCAGGCTGAATTCCAGGTAGGAAGAGTGGGACCATATCAAACTAACACTTAATACCTAAATGCAGACTCAGCAGGAGGTCAGGAAATGAAAAGCAGTGAGCACTTGATCAATATTCATCACTAGTTTAAACAGGAGTCACCTTAGTCTTTTTAGAAAATGGATGAGTAAGCAAAAATATCTCAAGTCCATCTTGTGCTGTACTGGCATTCTTTTCTTAGTCCATATCCATTTGAAAAAAAAGGTATTGTTTACTATCTATTTTCCTTTTTTTCACTGGCTCATTCACCCATGGGATTGGGAATAGGCGTCCATGGACTTTGGGAAGCTACAGGAAGAGTGGAATGGTGTCATTCTGCAGATCATTTCATGATGCATGTGGACAGCCTATGGTAGGCAAACTGGAGGGAAGGAATCCCAGTCCTGGGGAATGGATTATTCTCATATGCTCTGTGAATACCGCAGAGATGTTTGTTTGTTGTAGGTTGGGATTTTATGTTTGCTTTGTGGGTGTTGTTCCCCCCAAGCCCCTTGAGCAGATTTTAGCCTCTCCATCTTAGCTGCATGTGGTTTCAATTACACTGAGTGTTTGTGTGGCTCAGTGTGCAGGGAAAGGCTCCGGATCATTACTGTGAAATGTGTTTGATCTCCTCTGCCTTCCCATTTGAAATGGAAATAGCTGTTCTTGTCATCTCCTCAGGTCCCCAAGTAATTGTCCCACCAGTTCTTCCAGCATCCTCCCTCCCCCTCTGCTGCTTGCGAGAGCTAATGACCAGCCTCCTCCACCTCAGCTAGAGGCTTTTTTCCCTTCCTCCCAGTGTAATTTTGATCCAAATTTGATAATTTCTCGTTCTTCCCATTGCCAGCAAGCTCCTTTTTTCAGTGACCGCCTCTTTTGCCCCCAGGGCTTGCTTAGCTTTGGCAGCCCTCAGACCAGAAACACAATTTGCTTCCTTTAGGATGTGACTCCTCTCAGGGCTGAGTGAAAAAATAAGAGAGCACCTTGGAAGTTCACTCCTCCCTTGTTTTTACTCAGGTCTTCCTTTCGCTGGCACAACTGGTTGAAGGTGGTCCCTTTTGGTCGTGATTGGTCATCCTCTTGACTGCCTTTTTGTCTCTCAACCAGAAATTGGCACCCAGCAGTCCCAATTATTGTACTCCTCTAGCCTGGGAGCGGAGATATGCTTTTGTGTTAATCTCTTCCCCTCAGGCAACCTTTCAAAAGAGGCCTCCTGCTACAACTGCAAGCAGGGAAAAGAGCAGAGAACGGATGTGGGGAAGAGGAAAGCAAGAGCTTGATTTCTCCCATTAACATTTTGTAAAAATTCTATTTTCACAGCATTAGAAAATGTCTAATGCAAAAAGGACCATCAATTTCTCAGTTTCTGCAGGACTCCCCATTTCTTTATCCCCCTAGTGTCACCTTCTCTTTGCCCCATCCACCTCCTTGCTTTTTCCCTCACTAGTCTGTTTGTTCCTTCCTTTCTCCTCACAGCCTTCACTCATCAGGCTGCTGGACCTGCTCTCTGCAGTATCCATGGCTTCCACGGCATGGGAGACCAGCAGCTGCAGCAAAGGCACCCCACAACCTGCCCCCATCTCCGGAGCATGTCCCCGTGCAGGGTATTCTCTGGCTTCAAATCAGGGTAGGGGAGCAGCAAAAGTGCTGCCTTCAGGCAGGACAGCAGAGACCGTGGCTGCTGCAACCCAGCCGCCCTGTATTCACCTCCACAGAACATCATTAACTCTGCTCATGAACACTCTCTTATCTGAAACAGGGAAGAAAAATGAGCTGCAGGAAAGAGAGATGGGAGAAGGAAAAAAAATAAAAAAAGGAAAAATCCCACTCCCTGTTTTTTTGTTTGGCAGCACAGCAAAGCAGCAGATGGGCAGCCAGCATCCTGTGGTCCTGGAGTGCTGCATCCCCAGCACTTGCTCACATCCTGGCAGGGTCAGGCCTCCTGGAAGACCTGAAGGGGCTTGAAGAGCACGCTGTTGCTCAGGGAAGCAGGTTGCGACTGGTGCCTTCTTCTGGCTGGGAGGCCCTGGCTGCATGCAGCATTATCCTTCTATGGTAGACCACCCCTCCTTTTCTCTCTCCTCCTAGGACAGTGCCTTCCCTCCTAGGAGAGGAGCTCTTCCTTTCTCTTGAATTGGGTGCATTCACCTTCCTGAAGTACATGTAAGGATCTGCACACTGCAGTACACACGGTGTTGTTTCACAAGCAAGATGCTCTCCTACTCAGGATGCACACCAACTTTTCTGACTCTCTGATGTAACTGGGCTGTTGAACATAAAGCACTACCAGCCATTTCCAGCAAAAAAATGGTCTGTCTATTTTTCGAGAGCATGGTCATTTCACTTCCTTGCCCACAGCTTTGCACACTTTCTCTTGGTGTTTTCCCCCAAAGCAGTGGGTTCCTCCTCCAGTGGTAGCGTGGGAGTGCTGGTCCTTTCCTAACTAGTATGCCCACTGCAGGATGGGGATAACCACCTGGGTGGCTGAGCCCCAGCACGTGGGGATGTGACACTGCATCTCTTTGAGACATCACCAGCCAGTGGAACACATCGGCTCCTTGAGCGCCTGCTGTGCTGCACTTTGCAGCTGAAGTCACAGGAGCCTGCTGTGGGCTGCCCCTCTGGTCCAAACCAAACCTGATAATTGATGTAGTAATCCTCTGGATTCCCTCATTAACAGTTGCTAATGGCCAGCGTGTTAGCAATGAGCACTGCAAGCAGCACCAATTCAATTAAGCCTCTAATAAACCCATTGTAAATGGCAATAACCACGGAGTTCAAAGGCAGGATTACAGAAACTCTTTGCAATGGTTTGTGACAGCAGAGTGTACGACTTGCTCTGATTAATTGACTGCAATGAACTGAATGACTTTCTTGGAAACCCTTTGCACTGGCTGGCTGGTGAGAAGCCTGGCTAGGCCACTCGAGGAAGGATGCAGACAAGGCTGTGATTCTTACACAAGATCCACGTGCTCCCATTCTACCTCCCAGCGAAGCAACAACACAGAGTTGAGCTCTAATATACCCAGCCACCTGGACTTTCAGCTATAGGCCCAGATAGATTGGTCCAAATCCAGTGCTTTTATTTTCCCATCTCAGTATCCTCACAGCACATCCATGGTGACCTCTGTCAGTCCCTTCTCCTCCTTCCCAAAGCTTCACCCTGCTTTGCCAGCGCAGCAAGTCTCAGTGCTGGCTGGCTGCAGCCTTGTTACAGTTGGGCAGTCACAGATAGCGGATAGCAGAGGTGACTGTGAATTATTCAAGAGCACATCATGGTTTCCTTGCACACTTAATTTGAAATTATTTGGCAGGTGATATCTACAGAGAATTTGTGACCTGTCACTCATCCAGAAAGACTTTGCAGTGAGCAAGGCTAGGAAGAAGTGTTTCATTGAAAACTTCTTCATTTCAACGGTTGTGAGTTTTGTTTCCTTGCTGTTTTTCTATTCCCTGGACAGAAGCTGAATGAATTTCATTAAATTCCTTTTGAGAGGATGTGGGAAAAGAAAACTTCAATATGAAGAAGATTTAATTTCAGAAAACGCTGGAATGCATTTGAAAACACTGCTCTTCATTAGAGATTCTTCTTCACTTTTTTCACATTTTATGATGTGAAGATCACATGCGCTGACATTATTAAAGCAAATTTAAAAGCTATAAAAGGTAACATAAAACTGGAAAATTAAATCAAAATGAAATATGAGAACTGAAAACAATTTTGGAATGTTTAAATAATTGGAACATTAACAAGTTCCATTTCTTGAGAAGCACTGGCATATTCATTTCAGTTTCTAATTGCTGTAATTAATTTCATGCAGTGTTTGAACTGATTAGACTGGACAGGTAGGTCACATAATAGGTCTTTGTTCTCTCGTTGCATGTGTGTAATTCCTGGAATCAAGTTTCTCATGCAAATCCTTACAATAAAGAGTTCGAAATCTCTCTTCTCACATCTCCTGTAGGACTCATTTAAATGTTGCTGCTTCTGCAAGCATGCTCACAAGTGAACTCATTTCCTAGAAACACGGTGAAAATGACCATAGATGGGGTACTAACATGCAAAATGATTTTATAATTTAAGCAAATGTTTCCAGCTGATTATTTCTTGCCCTTAAGGCGTTTGGGTTTTGGTTTTTTTTCATGTTTCTTTTTGTTCTACAACCTTCTTGTTCTACAGCCTCCAGACTTTGCAATACTTTGCAAATACACGTTTAATGAAGCAAGAGCCAGAGCTCAGCCAAACACATAGGGATCAAAGAGCTACACACATCACAGATATCTCACCTTGTGGCCGGGCAGTCCACTGGCTCACAGCTATGCTGGCCAAAGCAGAAGGTCAGATCTGAAGATGCAAGTGTTTAACAGCAGGCTTTGCCCAGCCATGCCCAAGGTTGAGTCAGACAGGAGCTGTTAGCAATAAAGAAGATTAGGCAGCTTTGATCTGCTGTCACTCTTAAATGCTTCTGAATCAATTGGACATTCTCCCATGCAAGGCCACGGATTGCAATGCCTACAATGGGCATGGAATGGGAATGCATTATCGATGAAGTTCTGCTTTCAGGTATGATAATACAGACGTTTTCTGGGGACAATTCCTACTACATATAGAGGTAGGAAGAGATGTTAGCTCTTTGTGGAATTTCAAGATAATGACTCTGTGGCACCTCCTCTGTGTCCCCACATGTGAAGAAGCTATTTGCCACTCCATCTGAATCAGCCCAGGAGTAGCAGCAGCATTTTATTCCCTGCCTGCTCTGAGCAGAGCTTTTAACCTTCTTGTTAATGCATTTAGATCTCAAAAGACTACGTAAGAAGCAATGTAACATTCCCATAAGAATACAGGGTCTGCATATAGCAAATGTGAAAGAGAGAAGAAGAAGAGGAGAAGGCTGTAAAGAAAGCAAGCTGGTCCAAGCCCAGCAGTTGGAACCTCGGCTCCACTTGCCACAAAACTTAAGGACAGGTATAATTCTCCTCACTTCACTCATAGGAAAGCGAAGCTCTGTCTCTCTCTCACATGCTCTCACAGTCTTTCTCTTTTCCTAATGCTCTAATCTTTACTCAGTCATTCTGGATGCAAGTTTCTTAAAATTATAATTGGATAGTCTTCCAAATTCTGAGGGACCGCTTTGTCAGAGGAATTCCTGGGGATGTAGCCCTTATTTGATGAAATTGAGAGTTGAGCAATTTGTTGATATTGAGTAAATTAACAAAAGGCTGATTAAAGGTATGATTCTCTGTCCATAGTAGAAATTCTGTTTTAGCCGTAACTATTTTAAAGGAAGTCTCTAACCAAGTATGTAAGCTTGCACATAGAATCATAGAGTCAACTAGGTTGGAAATGACCTTTGAGATCATCCGTATACTTTTATTTTATTTTCTGTCAAATAAGATTCTGGATTTAGAAATACTGTGATTTGTGTGTGCCTCACTAGGAATTTGGATCTTAGCCTGTGTGCTTGCTACTCTTGACCTTGGAGATCCCAAATGTGCAAGCACCATTTGCACATACCACAGGGAAGGGATGATTGCAGCACTAAAAGAAGTTCTCCTTGGGTTGGAAAAGCTTAGCCTGCTATGTCAACCGCAGAAAGATGGTCTGGATGCTGCACAAATGTATCAGAAATCAGGGCAGAATGGATTGAGGGGCATGGCGACAAAGCATGGAAAGACAGCTCCTTAAATTATACCCTTGGAGTGCGCATAAGCAGGGACAACACTGAATAACTGAGTGGTAACCTTGCCTTTGGGTGCTTGTCACCTCCTCCAGTTTCTGTCTTGTCTTTTTTCCCTTTCCCTTCCCCTCACTTCCTGCACCCTTTTGTTCTCTTAATTCTTGCTTATGAAGAACACCACAGCATTCATATGTAAATTGCACTGAGCACTGCAAGGGGGAGTGTGTCTGAAGGAGATATGCATGCCATCCTCCTCCCCTTCCATTTTCCACTCCCCGATGGCTTCTTCTCCCGCTCTTGGAAAGAAGGCAGGGAAAGCACGTGAGTGGGATGGGGAGATCCCATGTGTGGCCTCCTCCTGCAGCTCCTTTGCACCTCTGCCTCCGTGGTCCCTGTTTCTACATTAACAATTAAAGCTGTCATCTCTCATAGTGCCCACAGTGCACTGGGGATAGGTACTGTAGATATCGGCCCTCACCAGACTCACCCCAGGTACCAGTCTGTCACAGCCCAGAGCTGCAAGGCTGTCCTGTTCCATTGACACAAATATGATGACTGTCATAGTGCTGTTGTTTGTGTAGGTCTAAGTCAAGTGGTAAAGTCACATATAGAGGGGTAATTGTATTTATTTATTTATTTTCTCCCAGGAAAGGGATTTTCAGGAGAAGTCTTTCCCGGGGGACTGGAAACAGAATTTCTTCATGTGTAGGCAGTGTGCTGGCAGGTTTTTGTCACTTTCATTCACTCCCTAGATAGGTTACCGGGGGCTGAAAGCTACTGCTTCTTTCTTCCCTGTCATCTCTTAGCCAGATAATCAGCTCCGAAAATCAAAGATTTCTTTCCTACAAGTCAATGGAGCAAAGCCATGTGGTCAAGCCTGAAAAAGGAGTGGACATCTACCTGGATAGCTTTCCTATTCCACTGGGTACTGATGCATTTATTCTCACCACGCTCCATAGTCCAGATTTAGCTTATTCAACCATGGCAACCCAGCTGCCTGGGACCTGCGCTGTATCTTCTCCCAGGCTGCGTATGACATCTCCCCTCTGCTCTGTACCTCCTCTCCCTGTATTGACGGAGTAGGCTCTGAATTTGGCACAGGTTCAGGGAGGTTTCATATCAGCTGCTCACCCTTTCAATCAGCACTGCCAAGGTTTCTAGGCCGAAATATCAGCGCAGCTGATTGGAGACACTTACCTTCCTGAGGGCGAGGGATGGCTGTGCATTACGGATGTTGTATTGCTCCATGAGGATGCCATGACTTCCCCAGCAAGCACTGCAGGGGTGAGAAGTGCAGCAGCACCTGCAAGCCCTGGGTAGAGCCAGGGTGCCACAGTGGGAGATGCTGGATGCCCCCTGGGCTCAAAGCTTGTCAGGGCCAGAGGAGGATGATGAAGACACAGAGGACTAGAGGGGGATTTGCATAGCCCATTGCCACCACAGCTTGGTGGCAGATCCTTCACATACTGTGATACTGAGTCCAACCTCATATAGAATCAGCTAGGTTGGAAAAGACCTTTAAGATCATCAAGTCCAACCATTATTCCAGGACTGCCAAGTCCATTTTGTATAATGAAGTCTTGTGAGGTGTCTAACAGCATAACCACAGAGCCAGACCATGTGTTAGTGCAGAGCTCGTTAAACATTGCCACAGCAAGTCATATTTTATTCTTCACTCTGGACCATACCATAGGCAGCCACCACTGCATGGTTGAGCCTACCTCCGCCTGTCATGTTGGCCCTCTATTGCAGCATCACTATCCTATCTGATGATGGGTCCTGGTCCAGAGTGCCCTCAAGCTAAAGGAGACTTTCCTATTGTGTTTAGTTGGTTCTGGCTCAGAAGCACATTGCTGGAAAGACAGCAGCACTGGCTCCTGGACCATTTGTGCTTTGGCTGACAAGGTGACCAGCCCTAGTTTCCTTGCCCGTGCAGAGAGGGTCCAAGGAGCCACCGTCTTGTGGTGAGCCTGGGATAGGCTCAAAAGAGCTCCTGGCTTGGCAGGTGAGGAAGCCTTTGCTGCAGGATATTGGACTGATGCAAGGGGGATGGCAAGAAGAGCAGTGGAAAGGGTGGAGGACAGGAGCAGAAGACTTCATCCTACAGTGGGGTTGAGATCAGCTTACGGAGGAGTGGCTGGGTGGATGCAAAAAGGAGAAAAGCCCTTTGGTCTGCAATGCACTTGAGATAGGTGAATGAGAAGGAGCAGCTTTTGAAAGGATATTTTCCTGCAGCAGGCCTGAGCACAGCTCATGTAGCTGGATACAGAGATAGCGCAGCACTGCCTTCAGTTACCCTGAGAGCGAGGAATAAGAACAGGCTTGCATGGAGATGTGATTCTCAGCCCTGTCAGGTGTATGAAATGCCCATCCATTAGGAAAAAAGCAGCAGCTTTATGCTTTTGATGTCAGCTACTGATTTACAGTGATTTATATCAACAGCTACAACCTGTATTTACATAATATTCCTCACAGGACTGTCAGGCTTGGTACAAGAGAGATAAAAATGGTCTTAGGCTAAAATCATAAGCCCTGTAACCTGAGAGAGCCAGGTTCTTTCCAGGACTCTGCAAAAGCTTCACTGCATCCGTTTAGAAAGGCTGCTTTAAGCTTAGCCCTTCATGCCTGAGATTCTCCATCTCCGAAATGGGGGCAATAACGGTTTTCATCTTCACATGGAGGGATGGAAGCTTAATGAGATGTACTCAGAAAGAAAAAAAAGATTTAAGATCTTTGAATAGAAAATGCACGGCTCCTAGCAGTAACATCCCTGGGGTGAAAGAGCACACTAAGTAATCCTGGCTTGCTCTGGACCTGTCTCCAATGAAGAGACATGCTGTCTAAGACTGGATTAGATGGAATTGCCCAGGCCAGGATGCACTCCTTCAATTGCTGCAGTTTGCATGTCCTCATATTTAAGCAAGAAAAAAGGACATGGTGGGATCACAACCCTGAGAACAAAGATAGGGCTGTCACATAGATCCACATAGCTTTGATTTCTGCCAAAAAATTGATTTCCATTCCTAACAGCCCTCTTCTGCCTGCAGAGGATGAATTTACTTGCTTCTGTTAGAGCCCAGCATCTAACCTAAGAGGTGCTGCTGCTCCGTGCTGGAATTCTCACAGACAAACCCAATAGCTTTGCAAAGTGCACAAGAACAGGAAAGGGGCTGGGTGGGTCACAGGGAGTGAAGGTTGCTGTTGCCCAACCAGGTGGTGTGTGGAAGGGTAGGCCTCAGTCCATAGTTCATCTGTGTGACTTCCTGCTGGAATTATTTTCCATCTAAATACAGTTTTATTTGCTCTTGGCCTTAGACCAGAGTCTTCTCTGCTTTTTAATGTATTTAGACTTTCATTACATTTTCTCTCTTGTGGCTTCAGGAGTCCTAGACGAGTCTCGGCTTTGTTTCACTTATCCATTCATTTATCTGTTTGTTTGTTTGTTTGTTTGTTTATCTATTTAGAGCCTCACTGAATAAACTAACCAGGTCAGAACATTAAACATGATTTAATAAAACAGAACCAGGAGAAGACATTATTTCTTGCTCAAGACGGCCACAGTTGAACCCTCCCTATATGGACAGAGAAAATGAGTGAGTTTCCTCTTCTGTGTCAGGTCCAAAGAGGAATCTCTTTTCTAATTTCAGGATGACAGAGAAAAAACATGTTCAGCTAGAAAAGATTTGTCCAGCTCAGCATCTCTCCCTTTATCTTTATGTCCAGATCCTGCCAGCCCAGAAGAAATTGCTTGTCTGAACCAGGCCTCTTAGTTATTCCCTTTGTTCTGGGAGAAATATTCGAAGTTTAAGCTACTTAAAGGCATTCCAGCCTGCTCCAGCTCTTACACTGGGTAGATAGTGCCTCCGGCCAACACAGGAGAGGCTGATGGCTGCAGCAAGTGGGTACACGTGTTTTGTCCCACAGTGGACTCTGGTGAAGATACAAGAGTGTTATGTGAAGCTGGAAGCTGGATGAGGGTGATAACAGATAAAGGTGTTCTGCATAGCAGCTCTCTCCCAGGCACAAGGGAGCACAGCTCAGAGCATCATACTTACTGGCTCTGCATCACTAGAGATGCTAAGCAGATGAAAGGTCTTTAGTCCATATGTCTTGAAGCTGTCCACAAGTAGAAAATATTGATCTGTGGTGACAAATGTAATTTCTAAATTAATTGAAGAATGATACTGTTCTGCTTCAAGCTTTTCCATTTGCATAAGAATGAGGAGATCATCTTAAACAAGAACAAAGAGACCCTTATACACAGTGAACTGTATAAAAAACCCAAATTAACTGGAGGTGGGAGATCTGAACAGCCACTGACAGGACAAAATTAGCTAGTCTGCAGCATAGCTGTTATAGAAACAACAGAGAGAAATGAAAACAGACCTTTTAAGAAAATATGGATTTTTCTCAGGAAAATACACTAACGAATTATATTGTGCTGTGTCTCACTTGATTGGTAAATAACCTAATAAAACATGCAGCAGTATCTTCCATTAGGTAATTCTGTCCAGTTCTTGGTGTAGCCATAACGCACACACAGTACTTTGTGGATCACTTTAGCATCATCTAGCAAAGATGTTCCCATCTCCAGTTTCTTCCATAGGTCTATTTATGCACATTGAAATGTGTATGTCCATACAAGATGCAAGTTTGAAAGTATCATCTCTGGCATGTTGCCTGCATAGCCTATAATCAGCGATAGGCATCTGATTTGGCAAATCTTACTATGGGGTGTTGTACATACACCCCTCTAGGCTATAGCTTTGCTTTAGCAATTCCCACCTGACAGCAACAGATGTGGGTAGATGCAGTTCTGACCTCCATGGAGCAGCAACACAACCTGCAGACATCCCTGGGTGCACATGCATGCCCTGCACCCAAGCCTGAGTGGGCAAAGCTCCCCTGCTACCTAGTAAATCCACAACTGGTATAATTCAGGAACAAGCTTTTCTAACTGAGTCCATATGCTGCAGCCTCCCTCAGCAACACTTTGCTTGAACAATCTCTTGAACACATGCTCAGCATGATTAGTGGATGCGCTTGTCTCATGTACAGTCTCACAGGAGGTCTGTGGCAGGCCTAGGAGCTGGATCCAGGAATCTGGGAATGGACCCGAATCCAGGGCTTTCGCTGAGTGGTGCATCACTGAAGCAGACCAAGGTGAGAGCTAGAAGCAGAGCCTAGGAGCTGCTGCATTTCAGCTCTGCATGCAGCTCTTCCTCCAGCTTCCTTTCTCCATGTGCAGGCACACACACAGCCTCTCACTTCATGCCTAAATTCTGATAAAACCTATTCCTGGCTGTCAAACAGCCAAATTTCATAGAGATGGGGAAAGAAAAAAACCAAAATCCACCCTTATATTTTTTCATGGCAAATATTTGCTCAGCTCTTCTTCTGGCTATGACTAAGAATGTTTCATACTCAAATAATCCATCACAGTTAATACTGTTAACTTTTCAATAGCAACTGTACAACCCACAGAGTATACAAAAATCCCTTCTGGGATTCTTTATCATCATAGCAACAACCACAGAAGATATTTGTCCTCCTGGCAAAAGGTATTTAAACCATGTGATCATCTAAAGTCCTTCCATCTGTTTTCTGGCCATGAAACATAAAACTGATTCACAGGTGAGGACAAATCCTCATTGTTTCTACCTTTATGTGGATCTTCTTGAGAGTCTCCTCATAGAAATAGGGTGAGTTTGGGTTATTAAGCACCTCAGAGTGATACAAGGAAAACAAGTGCCTGGAAAACATGGGGTTAAAATACTTTTAACTTAACTTAGGTTTGTGTTGTGATAA
>JANHGB010050549.1:0-21067 GCA_026283785.1 Coracopsis vasa | reverse complement strand
AGAAAAGGAAGGTACAGAAAAGGCAATTCTATAGTTAGATTGTATTTGCATTGTAATAAATCTCTTCCAGGACTCACACAAGACTATGACACTGTTGCTCAGGCTGTTCACTGTGCCAGTGGGAAGGAGGAAAACACTCATCCATGATGAGATGCTATTTACCATCATTTTCCCCCTTCACGGAAAATCAGCATGTTTTCCATGCAACCTGCATTACTCAGAGGAAGTAGCTGAGCCAACCCCCAAGTTTACAAAGTCGGCTTATACCACATGAAGAGAAGACAAAAGTTGAAATCTGTGGCAATTAAGTTCTTAATGGCTTCGACTCATGCCTCTGGCACACATCATCTGATGTCAAGTGAGTTTTGTCCATGCTAAATCACTGAAGTTCTGCCCACCTGAATAGCTTTTCCTCAAGTCAGAGTTGTAAAACAGGTAGTGTGCTTTGGAGCTAAGTATTGCTCCACCTATTACACTTAATTGAGGATGTACAAGACACGTCAGTACCGAGGATGAGGAAAAAGTGATGCTGTTCTAACAGCTGTGCTGGCACAAGATCAGTGGTGTTACATGAGAATAGTAATCCACCACTCTAGTGTTTAAGATGAAGTATTTTAAAATCTTTTCTCCATTTCTGACCTATACTGACATGTACAGGACGGACCCAACATAGGAAAACTGAGCCACCCAGGATCAGCCAATATTCACATACGTGTACCTTTCTCTAAATATGGGGTTAAAACAGCCTCTCAAAAGAGATCTAAGCATTACTATGTTTGGTTTTATAGAAAACACATTCCAGTTCAGTGGCGGAGCTGTGGACATGACACTGTCAGCAAAGAAGTGGGAGCATTTCACTCTGCTTCCATCAGGTCTTGATGAGAACATCCATCTGTCTGTCTGAAGAATGGTCCAGTCTCAAAAGGCTTTGTATTTCTGCCTTTGATTTTTGGAAAGCTGTCAAAGAAGTGTCAGGCAAAAAAGTACAAACTGAGAAAGTGGCTTTGTGAAGCATCCAAATGGATGCAATAACAGGGAGTTAAACATGGGTAGGGTGATGTCTGCGTGCAAAGCAGCAAGTGCAGCCTGCCCCTGCTAGGATGGCAGAAGGGGTGGGAACAGACACCACTGCAGACAGACCAAGGCCAGCCCCAAGTACTTGCAATCACAAAGTGCTGGGGTTTTCCATAAGACCTGCAAACGTCCACAACACAATCTTTAGCAGCACCAGGCACAAACCCTATGTATGCCCTTTCACTACACAGAGATCATAGCTATTTCAGCAACAATCACAATTAACATTTTCTTACTTCTCATCATATTGGGGGTTCAGAGTTTTTTTCTTAACAGAAGTCTTCTTCCTGCTTGTCCATCTTCTGTCTGGAAGCAGGTATATACGAACATAAGGATCTACTCCACGATTGGAAGAGGGTACTAAGTTTCTGTTAAAAGAAATACGGTGTTGACAAGCAAGACACAATCTCGCACTGTGTCTTCATACCTTGTCTCTCAGAATCAGACTAATCCTTCATGATTTCATGGGCCAGAAACATTTATCATGGGAATTGGAACATAAGTAAATAAAACTTTAAACAAAATTTTCACTACTTGAGTGTGTGGTCACTTCCTGGGATTCCTAAATTAATGTTAACAAATTCAGTCATAGGTATCCAGTCCTTCTCATGATGCCTATCATGACATCCCAAGGCATGCACCAGTTGTCAGTGCTGGTCAGAAGCAGTTTTGGGTCGATGAAAGCTAAGGTACCTCTGCCGCACTGCATTGACCAGAGCTGGGCTTAGCGAGGCTGCACAGACTGAAGCCACCCAATGCTGATGCGTCTCAACTGGGCAGCTTACAAAGCACAAGGTTCTGCTCCAGCTTTGCTGACCATCTGACAAGCTCAGAGCTCTTCCCCTTTCCTTTACAGACATAGCAAGCAATTGTTAGCATTACCTGCAGCCATTCACCAGCACAACAAGACTCTGCCGTATTGAAGCGTACCGCACCGTGAGCTGAATCTCTCCCAGAGGCATCTCAGTCCCACTGTAAGACAATTGCACAATCAAAGCTTTTAAACACAGCTGTTTAAGTGGCCACATGCACAGGCCTAGCAGCACAAAACAGGACACAATGTTGGTGCTGCATTTTTAACTAAAATCGATTTTCAGGGCACTATTCTTCTTTCTGGCATCCTAAGGTTTGATGTCTAGAAAGCAGCTGGACCACAGAGGTTCCACAGAAACAATGCTCCTGTTGGTGCCAGCACTGCCTAGCCTGCCTTCTATAACAAGTACCCCATTTCAGTCCCTGAGTACAAACAGCCAAAAAAGCACCTACTTGGCCTGCTGTAGATGGAGCAGCAAAGTACAGGTGAGCATGTTACGCAGCTCCCTCAAGTATGTCAGTACTTGCAAAATGGGACCTTTTTTATATTTCATTCTGCATGTTATTAAAGTGGCTTCAAATCCAAACCCATTGCTTTAAAATGGTTTAAAAATGGTTTCTAAATGAGGCCCTGTTCAGAGCTAGAGAATTTGCCAGCCCAGAAGTGCCAGACTGAGCAGCTGGAGCTGGGGTCGATGTTCAGGTTTATAACTGTCCTCATGCTCTCTTAATTGAGGTGGACTTTCTTTGCTCCTTCAGCTCATTAAGGATTCGACTAACTCCATTCTGCATCCCAGGAGAGAGAGACCCAGCTCTCCATCCTCCTCGACAGAGCCAACTACCTGCAGCCTCACCCTTAGTACAGTTTGAAGGACACACACGTTAAGAGCACCTAGTCACAAAAACTTCGCTCACAGCATTCTGAAAGTCTTAAAGGTTTCTGGATAAAACACAGCATCCAAAACTTTAAGCAGCCAGATAATGCTTATTGAGATTTTATGTTTCTACAGAAATGGGATATTCAGACTTCCAATATCCTTTTGCTAAAATCATGGGCATTATGGAACCAAGGATATTCTGTGTGGGAGGCTCTGAAACAATATAAAGCAAACATAAGCAGCATCTCTTAGGAGAGCCAGAGAAGGAAACACTTTCACTTCACACCTGAACTGATAGTAACCTCGTAATTTCTTTGCTGTTGACTGGAATACTTAGCTTAATTCTTCATAAGGTGATTTTACACAAAATTCCAAATGACTTAGCAGTCATGAATTCAACCATATGCAACAGCAAACTATAAACCCTAAACCTTTCCACACAAGAACAATTCAGCTGGAAGAACACCTACTTATGAAGTTCCAGATTGCTGCTACTTAATTCAAAGCAAGAAGAAGGCAGAGAACCCAGCGAAGCAACACTGGGCGCAAGCCTCAGTTCCTGTACGACTGGCAGTGTGGGTGCTACTGCTGCTCTGCTATGCAGTGCTGATGATGTCTGATGCTCTGGATTTTGGCTGTGCTCTGCCTCATTAGGGCCAGCAACAGCTTCACTTGGTACCGCTGCTGCTGAACTGTCCTTTGTGTCCAGGTCTTCTCTGCTGTCCTTTTTCAACAGCAATTCAGGTGCTGCAGAGTCTTTGCTCACTGGAGGTACTTTTGAGACTTCTGGGTCTGGTGCGGAGACAAACTTTTCCTGGTTTCCACCCTTCTCAGTGACATGCACAGGTCCTTGCTTTGAGACACTGACACCAGCCTTGACTCTTTGTGGATCAGGTTCTTCAACATTCAAGGTCTAAAGATCAGAAGGGAGAGAAATGAGTGCTGCTCCCAAAGCACCAGGGTTAATGCAAGCATTATGACCTGGGATGAAATTTCACCACAAAACTAAACCAGCATGAATCTGCCATTGGAAATGAAAGAGGCCTATGGGATTAGCTGTGGTGATCTCTTCCCTTGTCCTACTGTGTACGTATTTAACGCTGTCTAAACACTAACGCAGAGCACAATGAGAAAACAGTTCCTAAGCATCTGTCTCCTTTACTGTTTAGCAACTTTGATTTCACCAGCTTAGATTTTCTCAGTCCAACTCTTTATTGTCATGAGAAGGTTTTCAGCAATGGCACTGCACTGTTTTAGGAAGCCTCAGGGATACATCTCAGCTCCACCATGCACTCTTAATGGCACTTAAAGTCCTTGTCACGCTTTTGTTTTCTACTTATCTGTGAAGCAAAGCTGCGTTTCTCCACACCACACCTTTCCCCCCACCTCTTTTGCTTGTTAGAACTGGGTGTTTCCACTGAGGAAGCCAAGTGAATACGGCAAAGAACTTACCCGCAACACAAGTTTCATCTTAATGAAGCTGTCTGAACTGGAATGGTCCAGCTGAAATCTTTGATCCAGAGTCATGTTTGGGTCCGTAAGTAAGTGGGAGAGACATACCACTGAAGTTCCCAGGACACTGTCCCGATCCTTGTCTTTTATCTAGGAGCAGGGGGGAAGTTATTAGATGGCAAGCCAGAAAGTGGTAACTGGGAATAGCAAAGCAAGAAGGTATTTCAGACAGAAACCAAAATTAACTTATTTACTCCAGGACATACTATCAAGTATGGTTACTTCCAAATGGGCGATGCCACTATTTCAGGAGTGTAACAAATGAGTATGTTTGAGTAATTATCACATCTCCTATGCGGAGAAGGAACTGCCTTATCAGGCCCTGGCATTTACTTGACTTTCCTTACTGACTTGGGGGAAAATGTCCCAGGCACCAGGGATAACAACTGGTCTTTACAAGCTTTTTAGGTAATAGCTTGTTTAGCCTATTATCCTCAGCATACCTTCTAAGTTGAAATCCATTTCTGTAGCCAAGAGAACAGCCAGAGAGCTGGCTGTGACTGCAATGTATGCTGGTTAGACACAGGATTTCTTAGTGAGACGAAATACCAAGGTGAAGAGACTGAACTCCGGTTGAGAAATATGAAAGCTGCAATTTCTGACAGTAAAATATTCATGGATTTACTGCACACAGACCTGTATAAAACCTCCTTTGCACATGACCCTAGAGCAAAGGTAGATACCAGCATCACCTAACAGAGAATCACGCATGCAACAACAGGTGCTTCTTCTACCTCTTGAGTACAAGCACACAGAAACAACAAGCACTGAAATCACATCCAACACAAAACAGGTTTCTTCCTAAGGTTATGCACTTGGTCTTCAAAGGAAAGGCTTTTCTCTCACCTCAATATGGAGTGACTGGGAATGAGCGCTATGGACAAAGAAGGTGAAAGCCTGGCCCCATGTTGGATCTTTGCTGAAATTGCAGGTCTGCAACAAGAAGATTGTGGCAAATATATCAGCTTATTCTATAAACAGCAAAGGATACCACAACACTGACCACCAGAGAGGTGACCCTCTTGTTTTATTCAGTGATGCTACACCCTAGCTGTATTGAGACAGTGAAATTTCCAGGTCAGAACTGCGCAGGAGCTAAGTCTCTGGCAAAATCAGAACAAGTTCTGTGGGGCACGGAAATGCCGACAAACAAGTCTGGTGAGCTGCAGTTGGCCCCAACCAGCACAGCCTGGACCAGCAGCCTACCTCACCTGCAGCAAGGCACCGCTCCCTCCCTCCCACCCTTCCACCAAGAGAGTGCCAGGGTGCTGCTTCCAGCCTGCAGGCACCCACAGCCGGCTCCCAAAGCTGCAGCGAGCTGGTAGGGAAGGGTAGGAAAGCTAGAGGGGTGGTTTGGTGGGTGTAGAGCTTGTGGGAAGAGTGTACAGCTTCAGCACTGTCCACTTCAAGGATAAAAGCATGGAAAGCACCCACAGGGGCTGTGGCTGAGGCTGCTCCATAAACCAGTTGCTTCCACCAGGCCACGAGTGCTGGCAGCAAGGGGAAAGGAGCAGGGGAAAGCTGGAAGTCTGACCTAGCTTGAAAGAGGCGGATGCTGTGGTGGGGAAACAGGTAAAGCCAAAAAGGGTAAAAAAATCCAAGCAGAACGTGATTTCTGGATGTAGCAGGTGGAAAAAACAAAGGAAAATAGATGCCAGTCCCTTATGCTTGTGTAGCCAACAGGATTCATTCCCATTTGTTGGGTTTCCAAAAGAACAACAGGCTGCCCTCATCCACACCCAGCTGCGGGGCAATAAACACGGCAGCTGCTAGGAGGGCAGAACTCAGCTGTTGCTCACGCTCATCAGGCAAGAGTAAGGATTAAATAATGAAAAATTAACTGAAAGTGAAGTGAAGGAGATCTGGATACGTCTTGTCCAGGTTAAAATCAATCAATAAATAACAAAAAATAAATCAGTAGAACTGTGAAACACAGGAGCCAGGAGACTGATGAGGAAGCAGATGCCTCTGATGAAAATGACACCCTGCCCTGAGAAAGCATGAGCCAGATTGGAGACCTATCATTTTTAACTCTTCAACCCCCAAAAACCTAGAGTATCTTGACCAACAGGACCTTGTGACCATGAACACAAAACCACACATCTGTACAGCAGCTGGGCAGGCATCCACTAATCAAGCACAGCCCAGTGCCATGACGCTTCCACATGCTGAAGCTGACCCCCACTTCCTAGCCTCTGCAGCTCCCACTATAACTACAGCTCTTCACATCAGCTTCACTGGTCCTACCTTTACTAGGGGTTACTTGGTGATAGTCACCCATAAAATAGAAAGTATTTAAGGAAAGCAGAAGAGTCAGCCTCACCTTGCTTTTCTGAGTCTTGTTTCCTACTGTGAGCAGGACAAAGGAGGAAGGTTCTCGCTCCATCTTCTGTCAATACAAGGAAAAAAATGAAGAAAGCAGGAGAAGTAAAAAAAAAAAATGAAAAACAAGATACACTTATAGTTTACAGGAAACGGTATCAAACCGCTACTGTTAGTGAGATAAGTCGCTGGAAAGCTGACACTAGTTTCAGATGTGGGACATTTGAAGAGTGCAGTACACAGAAAAGACTCCAGTCAAAACACAGCACAGTCTTACCCTCTGCCATCTAGAGTACACATTTAAGCCACAATTTTATGTATTTAGGTTTCAATAGGTGAGCAGTTAAAAATTTGTCAGAAGCTGGAAGGAAACAGAGAAGAGAGTTGAAGGCACAGTGGAAATCTTCATCATTCCTGTGTGAAACAGGACCCTCAGAATTGGTTTCCAAGGCTCAGGAAACTTGCTGTGAAGCAATTAGAAGCAAGTCTTTGGCATCAAGTAACAATTCCTTCCAGAAGCAACAATACTGAACCTCCTGTACTGTGCTTCTTTGCAATAGTGCTATAGAAGTTAAGGCTGGTCTTGGCACAACACTGTATACAAAGTGGATACGGTGAAGTCCAAAATTAAGGATTATCAAATGTGATGTGTATGACAGTGCTGGGAACTTATCTAAAAAGACTGCATTTAAGAGGAGAGCTACTCAGAGAGAATAGGAAGCTTTATCCATTGCTCAGAGCTGTGGTGATGTGCAGCTTGTTCAAGAAAAAAAGGAGAAAGACATTTCTCCCTGTAACCACCATTTACATCACAGTAGCAAAATGCAGTATTTGGGAAAAAGGTAAGCAGAAGCAAAGAGACAGAAGGCACGAGTGACAGCGTGGCTTCTGAATCCCTCTAAAACTGAGGGGAAGAAATCTGGTGATGAGGTCTCCAATGGACAGGAAGGTTACTACAAAAAAGCATATTCCTCCCATCCCAACGTGGAAGGTCATGCTGGAACAGCTCAGCATGGGAAGAAGCCCTGTATCAGCCAAAAAGGGTAACATAGAATCATAGAATAGTTAGGGCTGAAAAGGACCTTGAGATCATCTTTTTCCAATGGGCAGGGACACCTCACCCTAGACCATGTTGCCCAAGGCTCTGTCCAACCTGGCCTTGAACACTGTCAGGGGTGGAGCATTCACAACTTCCCTGGGCAACCCATTCCAGTGCCTCACCACCCTCACAGTAAAGAACTTCCTTATATCCAATCTAAACTTCCCCTGTTTAAGTTTCTGTGTTGAACTTTCAGCTTTCCTGCCTCCTGTACAACTGGATCCTGTTCTTGTTGATTCAACTCAAAGGCCTTGAATTGATGGCTAACAAGGATGGTTTATTTCTAATATTCTACCCTGCGTTTGCTTATGTGTCCTTTTGAAGCGTCCATTTCTGCGTATGCCTCCCATCTAATGCTCTTATTGTTCATAGGCAAGTTCAGAGCTACCAAAGCTGCGAAAGGAAGACCAAAAGGCACGGAATGCACTCTTAGCTGATATCCAGCAGGGAACTCGCTTAAGAAAAGTGACTCAAATCAATGACCGCAGCGCACCACAGATTGAGAGTAAGTGTGTGCTCCTGAGCACGGTCCTGGGTGAGCTGCGCTCAGTTGTGGAGGTCATTTTGATGGTGTTCAAACTAAATGGCAGGTTTGAAGTTCAGAAAAGGGCTGCATCTTCCCAGGGCTTTAGGGTGCGGAGAGGGGACACTTTCTAAACTTGCATCCTGCTCGAAGATCAGTAACTATCAACACTTCATAATAGCTCTGTAACTGATCACCTTAACAGGGATTCCTCATCCCCAAAAAATCACAAATCTTTGAGAATTTCTCAACAAAATGTTTAAGTGGATTTGTTGGCTCTAGCAGAAAAGTTGTTCTTTACTAATGAGAACAAAAAATACCAAAGAAATCTGGAAGCATAAATGTAATGTTGGCTAACACAACTTTTCTGGTGTCATTACTGATGTGAGATTAAAAAGCACCAAAGAGCACTTTGCCCCAAGATATGGGTCAGAGAGTAATTAATGGCAGTTTATTACCGGTGACTTTCCTTACTGAGCCTGCTTAAAGAGGGAAAGGTCTGGTCTTGGCTATGTTTGGTGCTGAGTCTTAGCAGTGTGAGGATGAAATGGCTTTCTGATATACCCGGGTTTTTTTGTTCTTTTTAACAGAACCCAAAGGAACTAACAGAGATGGAGTTAACCCAACTGTTAACAAAAGTGGCCCCCAGCAGCCCCTGGGAGGCTTATTTGCAGGGGGCTTTCCTGTCCTCAGACCAGCAGGCCAGAGGGATATGTCAGGTAAGGGCTTCATTTGTGTCTAAGAATAGCTGGGGAGAAGTGTGATTTGGGGTATAAGTACTTTGGCGTGAGCTTTACTGATTGATTTCTATTGGGGCTTTTTCTGAACCCTTAGTTCATCATGTACCCATGGAAGGCTCAATTAATAATGTGCTTAAAATCATCTTTCTAGACCTCAGTTGCCTTATTCCTTAAAACGCAAATAATGAGCTGTCTCTACATGGGGTAGGAAAGAGATTGAATAGATTGTATAGAGTTTTGAGACTTTTATATTAGTTTAATGAAAACTTCAAACTGTGCCTTCAATAGAGTATTAAAATCTGAGCAGAAATGGTAAAGCAGTCCTATTTCCCTCCCTCCATTAGTGTGTATTTCTATGTTATTACAGGCTTGTGTGTTACTTTAAAGATCTGTATTTAAGATTTTTGTCCTCTGGCTTTCGTAAAGCACAGCTTTGAGCCAGAAAGGTAGCTTACTGACCTACAAAAAAGGTTCTTGTTGCTTCACAAAGGCAGAAGGGAGGCATGTGTGGGAGCCCTACTGCTGCTTTCACCTCAAGAAGCTCCAGCATCAGTGAGGGGTGACTTGTAGAGTGGCAGACAATGGCCTCTGGCACTGCTGGGCAGCTGGTGCCTGCTCAGGCAGCACAGAGCAAAGCAGGTATGTGCAGGGCAAGACAGATCTTGGCTGTACATCCAGGGTTGTTTCTTTCTTCCTGGAAGGCAAACCCAGGATGCACAGCACTGCTTGTGGTAGGGCTTCCTCATACAGCATCAGCTGCAGTAGCTGCTGCGAGTTGTTGTTGAACAGTTTCAATGACCATGCCTATCAGACTATGTGAATACAGAATTGATGCCTTTTTTGACATCTTGCTTTGTGAAAACCCCTTGACATTTAATCAGCAAAATACGTTTCGTAAGGTCAAGTGTTTGGGCATTTGCTGTTGAAAAGGAAACATCTGAACCTGTGCATTATGGGAAGCCTTTGGGCCCTGCTTTTAAGACCTTGGGTTTTATCCGTGGGATTGAGATTTATGTAAAGTCGATGTGAAGTTTCTAATCTTAAGTGAGCGCTTCCAGGGTGCAAGTTGATGCGTGTCAGTCTACTTGTGCTCTTTGAGGCCTTTTCGCTAGGGCCCTCAACTCCTTCAAGCAGAGGGCTCATCAATGTTCAGCAGGCTGTACCAGGCACAGGGGGCTGGTAAAAAAAAAATTAAAAGCCTTGTCTGTGCTTCCTTGTGTTAGAAAAAATTTGAGCCTAACTAGTGAATTGTTATCACTAGTTCTTAAATGTTCTTTTAAATGCCTCTTTGTGGCTTTCTCTGAGGTTTGCTTACATTGCTGCATGGCCTTAGAAGAGTGGTGTGGCTATAACCAGTGTCCCCCTCAGAAATAAGAAGTTTCATTTTCCAAGGTCTTAGTCAATGACTTCACTCCTCAGAGTTATGTGCACTTACAGAGGTGCTTTTCAATACAAAAGAATAACACAGAACTCTCAATTGATGAACAAAGTATACAGATAAACAGGAGGAAAACATTCTAATTTAGATGTAAGCAAAAGTGTCATGTTTTTGTTCTGGTTTCAAAAAAAAAGTTCTACAGATCATTTTTTTATGGATTGCAAAATTCAAAAGCCGGTTTGGATCAGACTACATTAATTTAAAACACTAAAATCAGGAGCTTAGAGACTGTGTCTAGCTTTCTTAGAAGCAAGCTAGAACAATTCTCATACTTCACAACTAAGTATGCTTATACATATTCTGAAGCAGAAAAGTCTCAACCTTAGGTCCTTTAAAATCAAATCAGGTACATTTTTGACAGAGTTAAAAGTGAACTGGTTTAAGAATCTGTCACTAGTCAAACAAATATTGCCTAACAGGAACTGTACAGTGAAGTTGAACAACATGTCTCTAAAATTTGACTTAAAATAGCATGGGTCTTGAAGACAGGGAAAAAAAACCCAAACAAACTCAAAACAAATAAAACATCAGGCATTTTTTTTATTTTTCTTTTTTAACCAAAGAACACTAATATTGCCATAACATAGAATAGGAGTATAATTTTTGGACAACTTAACTCTCACTACCGTATTCCAGATTTAAACCTGGTGTAGGTATGAAATTTAAAAGCATTGTGACTATCTGCTCTCTCATGAGCTGCTGATTCATATAAAATTCAAATCACCACATCGCCAGCATTTTCTGTATATTCTAACAGGAACAGAGGGCTGCTTTGACAAGAAGAATTTCTGCTGTTTGAAGAAGTTTACACATTTCAGTTTCTTTTATCCAAAAGCTATCAGCATATCATGTCTCTGGCTAGCCAAATAACCTCATAGAAAAACATTGAGAGAAAACGATGGATTGCTGTTTGTTTGCTTTTAACCAACATGCCTAATCAGATTCAGGTTACTAAATTTCAAGGGAAGAATGTGTTCATTTATTCTTTCTTGCATGCTCAACAAAGTTCTAAATTTCCATTTTTGCATTATGGATTTGAATATTTTAAAGGAAACAAAATATTTTTTATATGATATGACACCAAAAAGGGTCCAAGATCCCTTTGCTAAAGAGATGAGCTGCCTTGAAAAGTACAGAAGTCAACACAAATATTTACAAAAGGCCTTCTAGACCTATGAAGTACCCACAGAATACAGAAAGCTTTTTTTCCTAGGAACGTTCAACTGAGATACAAAAGAATAGTTTTATGTTCTTATGACCTATCAAATATTTTTTAATGCAGTATTATTTTGAATTAATGCTTTGAATGCACTGAAGTACCGTCAGATGCAGTTTTCACCTAAAAGAGATGTTATTCAAATATGTTTATTTTTATCATTCATTCACTAAACAGTATTAACCTCAGTCTTATATATGTGGTCTAGGATTCTGTGATTTATTCAAGCAAGCAGACCTTTCAGGTTCTGGACACAATTTAGCTGTTCAAATTAGACTCTTGTCACTTAATGCGGTGCTTGTGAATCTTTCCTCCTCTCTGTTCCAGGGTTTTTTCTTTTTCCCCCACATATTCTGAAAATAACTATACAGTTTTAAATCACTATCTACATAGCACTATTCTCCATGAGAGACTGCAATTACAAATGTTTTGGGACTAAACATTGCAGAAGATCATGCAGAGAAAATAATTTCATTACAGACCTACTTTTATTGAAAAAAGAAAACCCCACTGCATTTTGAAATCTGTTACACTTGGAAGATAATGATGAGCCACTCCTGGCTTCCAGGTCCTACAGCTCTGAGAAATTAGCATCAACTAATTCTCACCTATTTTTGAAGTCCAAATTATCAGTAAATGTTTCTTTGTACAAAGGCATTATTTTGTCACTAAGAGAGGTTGCTACTCTGGATAAATTCAGAACCACAGATGAGCTGTAATGACTAAATTTTGCTTCCGCATTTATGGACAAGATATCTGTAATCATGTGTTAGAGCTTCTTATAGCAGTAGCTAAAAGGTGTTATGGTAATGGCTAATACTGACATGAAACTGACAAAAGAGCTTAGACTCTAAAAAGATTTATTTGAGAAAACACAGAAGAAATAAGTATTATTTTTTACATATGCTGAACGAAAGGAAAGAGTTTTAGTTACAATCTTGCCCAGAATGGCACTTTATGATGTAGGCTAATAGTTGTACCAGAACTGAAATGTGAAACCAGTACTCTCAATGTCTTCTTTCAACATTCAAATCTCAAGGATAACCTTTGTTTTATCCTATCGTAAACTAAAAGGATTTTATTTCCTAGAAAGCAAAACCTTAGTCTTCTGGTAAGGTCAGTGTGGTTCACATCCCAGTAAGGGACAGCAGCAGGATTTTTACAGGTAAACAAAAAAGTACAAGTGTTTTCCTTTGTATGCCATAGGCTGAGATAAAAACAGTCCAATAACTAAAGCATAATACAAAACTACTACTACAACCACTAATAATAATGATGATAAGGGAAATAACAAGAGGAGAGAATATAGAACTAAAAAGGGAAGGAAACAAGAATATAAACACAAGTGATACATAATACAATTGCTCACCCCCCACTGACTAATATCCTGCCTGACTCAAGCAGCTACCTGGGCCTTCCAGGTGACTCAACTTGCTGTGGTATGGAATACTCCTTTGGCTAATTTGAGTCAGGTGTCCTGTCTCTGCTTCCTCCCAGCTTCCTGTGTCCCTCCTCACTGGCTGAGAATAAGAGACTGAAAAGCCTTTGATCCGGGTAAGCATTACTTAGCAACAACTAAACCATTGGTGTGTTATCAGCCTTGTTCTCAGACTAAAGTAAAAAACACAGCACTGCACCAGCTACTGAGAAGGAGAAAAAATAATGGTTACAGCTAAATCCAGGACACCCAACCTGAACTGACCCTGAACTGAATGTTTGTCACTGACAAATAAAAAGTTCTAATGAGTTTATTATTGATTTTTAAAGCTTTACTTTTTTAAATTTGTTTTCATACCCAAGCATGGGAATACTTTACAATCTAGTAATTTGGAATGCACAGGGGGAGTGGATTTCTGTTTCAACTACTCTAATGCAAAATACAAAGGCTGTAGTTTGAGAAACCTTGACTTTTGCCATCTACTAAACATTTTTCCATACTAAGGGCATCACTAGGAGAGAGAAAGTCATTATCCCATTCAACTCAGCACTTCTCAGGAACAAGAATACTGTGTTCAGTTTCGGTCCCCACTATATAAAAAAACATGTGGACAGGCTTGAGAGGGTCCAGAGAAGGGTCACAAAGATCAACAAAAGACTAAGAAGCCTGCCATATGAGGAAAGGCTGAGAGAACTGGTCTTGTTCAGTCTTGAGAAAAGAAGGCTCAGGGGAGACCTTTCCCCATGTTCCAGTATTTAAACAATGGCTACAAAGAAGATGGAGACTCTCTTTTCACAAGGAGGCACATGGAAAAGACTTGGCATGATGGGTACAAGCTACTACCAGGAAGATTCTGGTTGGACACCTATAGGAATGAGGCCTGAGGCCATGAAGTATGTGATGAAGGGATTAAGGATGTGTGGTAATTGCAACACCCTGATGAGGGTGATGGGCTTCAGATGGGGGTGATTAGACTGGCAGGCAGAGGCCTGATGTCCCTTAAAGCTGTCCCACGTGGTGGTTTTGTGGTTCTGCTCTGCATTGCCCTTGCAACAAGACTCACAGCCCTTGAGCAGCCTGACCAAAGGTAATCAGAACTCTCCTTATCCTGCATTTACATATAAGAAATCCACTAAAGAGAGAAAATGCTTGTCCCCACACAATCTGTGACAGCAGCAACAGGTAATTTGACTGTTCTCCTGAATATAAATTGGGCCTTTGAACTCTTCTGTGGTAGATGATGAGAACATGACCCTACTCTATAAACAAGTTGATGGGCTTGCTTCTCTCTCCTCCCCAAAGCAGGGATGCTTATTTGGTAAGATTTGTGCCTCCAACTATGCCAGGTGATACCTTGGTGGAAATAAGCTAACCCATTGTTTTTTCCCATATAACCTCCATTAATCATTAGGTAGCTCTAGGTTTTAGTTCTAATGTAGTAACTGAATTTATCAATGCCAATTCTGAAACTGTATTTCTGTTGCTTCAAAAAGCTGCACCATTTGTGACTTCATAATCATGGAAGTTCTTCTTGAATGTGACCAGATGTACAGTGGTGAATTGGTGATAATCAGAAACTAAGCTGAGCTGTCCCCAGCCCCTCTGACCTCTGAGGTCATTGGAATGCAATGGGGGGTATTTTCTGCCAAATTTCTATACTCTTAATGCAACAGCAATAAAGGTAAATATTTTTTGTAGTGTGAACAACCAGCCATTGGAATAATCTTCTTAGGGAAGTGGTATTGAATGATTTTAAGAATTGGTTGGACAAGGGGCTGGAATATCTCATCTAGGTCATGCTTTGCCAAAGAAGGTTGGACCAGATGATCCTTGAGGTCCCACTCAACCTGATGTTCTATGACTCTTATGATACTTGTCCTTGTTAGCTTAGCTGCAAGAGGCCTGCTCTGAGTATATTTACAGATATCATAATAAGTTAAGTAACCTTTCTTGAGGATGAAAACCATGATCTCATGTAAATCATAGACTCATAGAAACAACTAGGTTGGAAAAGATCTTTAAGATCAAGTCTAACCTTTACCACAGAACTACGAAGTCCATCAGTAAACCATGTCACTAAGAGCCTCATTTTTTTGAACGCTTCCTAAAGCAGTTAGGAACATTAGTGTTTTCTTGGCCTAAAATTTATAAATGAGATGATTTCACTTTCAGAGATAGTCATTGGCTTTAGGTCCTAAAAACGCACCTGCCTTTAAACACTGAATTTTAAGATACAAAACTATTATTTTATACTTACTATCCAAAAACTAAGCACCAGAAATCATTCTTTTCATAGCTTTAACTTGCAACTTTTTGTAGGTCTCCTTTTAGTCTCTCAAAATTATGAGGCAAGAGGCTATTGACTCATAACTGAGCTGGGAGCCAAGCAAATTGAGTCGGGAGCCAAGGGTAACAGCAGGTGAAGCTGGGGCAGAGCACTGCCGTGTTAATGGTGCAATTGCAGCATACCTGGCAAGAAGAGCCAAGCAGCTCTGGACATGGTGATGGTTCCAGTGTCTCACCACCCTCACTAGGAGAGTGGTGAGGTGCTGGCACAGATTACTCAAAGAAGCTATGGCTGCCCCATCCCTGACAGTTTTCAAGGCCAGGTTGGATGTGGCTTGGAGCAAGCTGGTGTAGTGGAAGGTGTCCCTGCTCATGGCAGGGGTTTGGAACTGGATGAGCTATAAGGTCCCTTCCAACCCAAACCAGTCTGGGATTCCATAGTAACCAGTGCTCGGTGGACAAGTCTGCAGTGATGGAGCAGATCCAAGATAGAGTACCAGGTACAAAGCTGAGTACAGACACAGCTGCAACAGGTCATATCAATATTGAGGACAAAAGCCTGGATTAAATGCAGCTCTCAAACAAAAGGACAGTAAGGGGAGCAGGTAGATAGGGCTTCTCATGGATCTTTTGATGAAAGCATTTTCCAGGGTCTGCTAGCTGTGTCACATCAGCTTTGAGCCCAGGCTTAAGGGCCTGGGGAGGGGAAAAAAGATTGCAGGGTCTGCTGATGCAGACAGAGCTCTGACAGCTGTGCCAGTACAGTGAGGCTGAGAAAGTATAGAACTGGTGAAGGCTTCTCATCTGTTTAGGCAAAATTCAGATTTACTACAGTGATAGAGTAAATTTAGGTCAAAGAAGATGGATAAGTGAAAGTCCAAGATAAAGTAATGTAGCTTGCAGGAGTTAGCAGTGTCTCTTTCTTCACTCTATTCACTCTTCTGTTATTTTGCTTGGTCTGGGCTGTTTCCTTTCAAACTGGGTTCAAGTATGCAAATGTGAACAAATCAAGATTTTGTGCATTGAAGATGAGCAGCACCTGATTTTGTTGCATCCTTTAGCAGAACCATTTCTATTCAAAGTTCACTTTGAATAGCAAAAACATGAAGGATTTGTGGAGGAGCAAAAAAAAAAAAAAAGGTTCTTCATGAAGATGTTATTCAGATAAGGCTCTGTGAGAAGCATTCAGTCCTTGATAACCTAAATGTAAATTATAACTGCAGAAGAAAGTCAGTGCATTTGGGGGTACTTTGTTTGCTGTTATGTTTATAAGAATCGAGAAACTACTTTCTAAACAAGATATTGCAGTACAAAATAAAATGTGACCTATATTTATTTTAATACTCAATTTTGAACACCCTTTGAGGTTTTTTTCTAATCTACTGAAAAACAGGAACAACACTGCCTCTTCAAATGCACAGTCAGTTTAAAGCTGTTGCCTGGACCACAGGTGGCAGTACATGTTTAAGTATGAATACATCTAAGCAGCTTGTGTCAGCATTGGAAGAAACTTGATTGTTTCTTGTTCTAGTTCAGCTAATCGAGACCAAATATTGTATTTCTTAAACTGTGTAAAGACAAACCTGAGTTTAAAAGGTTGCAGCATGTGTACTAATGTAACATTAGAGAACATGAGAATGAGATGTGTTTATATCCTAAGGTAACTGTGCTTACAATATGTAACACTGTTGAATAGGGAAAAAACTCTGTATGTTGCCTGTTCTGAGTTCTTATTGCTTTGAGGTTTACCTGCTTTTTTAGGCAGATTAATTAGTTTATCAAAGCTAGACGTGGATGGATTTGTTAATGGTCACACTTCTACCCAGGCATGCATGAACTACAACATTTTTCTAATCTGCTTTGGATTTGCTTACTTCTACTAAAAGTATAGCGTTGTTATTGACAGCTTTACATATAACTGCCAGAGACTAACTCAAACTTTTGAAAGACTATTATTCTGAATAAAAGTATGCTAGGAAAAATTCTAGAAAGCTATTTACTTCCAATAAAAAAATTCTGATTTTGTAATTTTTAATAGCTAAATAATATATCTTCAATAGTTATGTAATTTCATTTCTGTAGCGCCCTTTACTACAGCTGTCTGATCAATTCTAAGGTATGAAATGGTTAAAACACAGTGAAACCACAGAGTGGGGAAAAAAAGTAGTAAGAGAGCATCTGGATCCATGTACACTGTGATTTATGTTAGACCTAGACAGTGACAACCGGAAGAAATATTGAGATTTATTTTTACATTTGAGGTTCTACCTTCACTAGCAAAGCAGCTTCTAGGTATTTAGGAATAGTGATCCAACGCTTCCTTCTCCCTGCTAATCTTTCTGAAAGATCAGACAGCAGTATGGAGAAAGAGTGTTTAAAAAAATGATGTAGCTGCTAGACCATAATTCTAGATTCTTCTAGATATTATGTACTATTTCTTTTTATAATGTCAGGGGGGAGGGGGAGGCAGGGGATGAAAGTGATGAGTACACATGTGAAAAAAACTGTAGTAGAATTTCTTGTCTCTAGAAGGAAATGACCTTGAATTCAATTTCTGCAGAATATGTAAGTAGCGTTTTATGGCTGTGTCTTTTGAGTTAGCTTTCCAATGTAAACTAACTAGCTCTCAGATCTGTTGTAAAAACGCAGTCATGTCATTATTCTCTGACTCTGACTAGATTAGTAGAGAATTGTATTTATGTAGAGTTTATAGCAAAAAGGGTTTGTACCATTGTTATTCCACATGTGAAATATTTTTAATTTTTTTTTTCCTAGGTATTATATGACCCCTGGAAACTTAAACAGAGGAGAATAGACTTTTCTGTATATATTTTACAAGGTTAATGTAAAATGAGCAAGGCCTTGAATGAGCCTTCATACTGGGAGTCTTCTGTAAGCATTCCCTCAGTTAATTCCTCTTTTCTAAGTATATGCATACATAGTATATTTATATATATATATGTATGTAAAAGTTGGATAGAGTATTACATTAAAATGCCTGTCAATGCTCTGTATAATGTAATTATTAACATCCTTTGGTGGAAATATCTTACTAGAAAATGCATGATACATCCTAAGGTTACATTTACCTTCCCCATGATGCCTGACATTCAGCCACTGATTAATTAGTATCCTCAGGTGGTTTTCTCATTCTTTCACTTCTTGTTCATCACCTCAGAAAAATACTTCAGTTCTGTTTTCAACTGCTAGATTTTGATGTAACATCATTGCATTTTTATGCCTTTTCCCTGTAGTATCACCTCAAAGTCAGCTGGGTTTTTTTCAGTCCGGGTGCTCCTCTAGTTTTCAATCTTAGCATATTTCATTAGTACTCCTGGCCTTTGTAGAAACACCATTAATGAAAATGTGATAGAATCCAGCACTTAAAAAAAGGATGTCTCTAGAGAGAAAGTAAAGATCTTGTGGTGTAGATGGGATGGTGAGATGCTGTAGATACTTTGACACACGAAGTGGAGAGTTATGTGAAGTTGCATATAGCCACATTGCTCATTATTTCTTCTGTTTTCTCACATAAACTTTAACTGATGTTCTACCTGAGTTAGAATGGGGGAAAAAAATACACTTGCCTTTAAAAAAAAAAAAATCCCAAAGCCCACCCAAAGATTAATCTGGGAAAGACCTCTTGTATGCTTTCAGACTAGAAGTCATATTTCTATACATAGTTTTAGTAGATATTCTCTACTTAAAATTGTCCTGGGTTCAGCAGTAGCAGTCACTTTTCTCCTTTTTAGTAGCTGGTGCAGTGCTGTGGTTTTGACTTTCAGCCTGGGAACAGCGCTGATAACGCTGATGGCTTTAGTTGCTGCTTAGTAGTGTTTAGTCTGACCAAGGACTTTCTGAGCCTCATGCTCTGCCAGGGAGGAGGGGAAGCCAGGAGAAAGCAAAGACAGGACACCTGACCCAAACTAACCAAAGGGGTATTCCATACCATAGCAGATCATGCCCAGTAAAAGAAAGCTTTATAATTGAAAATTAACTGTTAATGCAAGCCATACTTAATCACTTTTCAGAATTAAGTTTAAACCTTATCAATATAGAGACAGAATCAAGGTTGGTTTAGATTTACTTCTATATTCTGACACTTCTGTATGTTCACTTAGTAGTATCACTATATTGTATTGAATGACTATTTCAGGTTACTAATTCTGAATAATCTTCCTTTAGAAAACTTTAGTAGTTTTTCTTTAATTTATATTGCAATTAAAATATTACATTAATGCAACATATTATAATGGTACTACACAAAATCCTCCTCCATTCATAGGTGTCTAGTTGTGTGCTAGAAAATTCCTTTAGGCAAGTACAGATCCACTTACATGGATACCTAAAACTGTCATAATCCTGCAGGCTGTGCAGGTACATAAAATCTTAGCCTGTTGGAGTCAGAAACTGTTGATTTTTCTGTTTTATTAGCAGAAAAATGAATTATTTTTCTTAACATTTACTATTATTTATTGTTGTCAATATGGTTATTTATTATTAGCTTTATTATCAGAAGAATTTATTAGCTATGAGGCCCCTAACACAAGTGGGAAATGGACCTGCTTGATCTAGTCCGGAGAAGGCCATGGAGATGCTGTGAGGGCTGGAGCAACTCTGCTCTGGAGACAGGCTGTGCTTGTTTAGCCTGGAGAAGAGAAGGCTTCAGGGAGACCTTAGAGCAGCTCCCAGTGCCTAAAGGGGCTACAGGCAACCTTGAGAGGGGCTTTTGACCAGCCTGTAGGCCTGTAGGGACAGGAAAAGTGGGAACGGCTTTAACCTGAAGGAGAGGAGATTGACACGAGATCTCGGGCAGAAGTTCTTCCCTGTGAGGGTGGTGAGGCACTGGCACAGGTTGCCCAGAGAAGCTGTGGCTGTCCCATCCCTGGCAGTGTTCAAAGCCAGGTTGGATGTGGCTTGGAGCAAGCTGGTGTAGTGGAAGGTGTCCCTGCCCATGGCAGGGGATTGGAACAGGATGAACTTTAAAGTCATCCTTTCCAACACAAACCATTCTGTGATTAATCTGAGAAGACGCTCATCAATGTGTAAAGGTGCTTTTAGCACTGTATTTCTCTGGGATTCAGCTTAGCAAAAAAATTTGCTATCCATTGAATATTTGACCTATGTTGCAGTCAAAAAAGCTGATAGCAGTGCTATTGGTGGTGTGTGCTTTTTTGATTGGTGTCAGTCTGTCTGCCTAATATCTCTGAGTTACAGGCTGCTACAAGGAGACAAACAATACTAGTAGCTAGAGTACACAGCAAAAAGTTTTGAATTGATCTTTTAGATGAAATGCGTCATAGGAATGTTTAAAAGTTGATAATAAATAATAATGAAATAATAACATGCATACTTTATCTAGAAAGAATTTAATGTTGCTCCTTTGATTTAGGTAAGTGCCTACACATGCAGTTTAAGGGAGTAAATCATTAAAATACATGACTTCTTCCTCTCCATCCACAGAGATATTTTAGTTAATGCATAGAAAGTCTGATGTTTCATTGATTCAGAAAATGTTAGGCCAATTCACACATAATTTTTGCTCTGTGTGCAGATGTGTTTTGTGCTGACATCCTAACTAAGTAAAGCCATTAAATTCATGTCCTATTTCTGAAGCACAAACTTGCAGACAAACAATTGTAGGTGTTAAGCAAAGAATACGATTTACTGTATTGTTATTCTTTTAAACAACTTGTAAAAGAGGTTATCAGTGGCTGAGCTCAAACAT
>JANHGB010050547.1:52026-82000 GCA_026283785.1 Coracopsis vasa | reverse complement strand
TGTTGGACAGAGCCTTGGGTGACATGGTTTAGTGTGAGATGTCCCTGCCCATGGCAGGGGTTTGGAACTTGATGATCTTAAGGTCCTTTCCAGCCTTAACTATTCTATGAATCTATGATTCTATGACTCTATGACTGACTTTTTCTCTGGTCAGTGAAAGAGGCAAGCATGTCAAACGGAGGGTGTACCACCTGTATCAGTTGGCTTTCCTGGGTTTCAATTGCCTCTACCCAGAAATACTAATTGCTGTCCACCAGGGTACGAGAAGCCTAGACTGTAAAAGATGACTTACAATCAAATGTGATGAGTTAATGCAGAAATAAAGGGCAGGGCAATCCTTTCTCCATCACAACTCCTTCAAGTGATCACCAGATTATAAGTATTCACAATCAGTTATAAGTATTCACAATGAGTGGTCATGTCTGCTATAGATAATCATCTGCCTTATCTTAGATATCTACATATCTCTTAATCATTTCAAGGTGCTCTTTCGACAAGGAAGAAAGAGGCATCTCCAGAGCATGATTTGTCTTTCAGTTGAAAAGATGTTTAGTGCAGGGTACAGGAATTGCCCTTTCTACATGGACTATACAGCCTTGGTTGACTAGTTCAGTCCTACAGACATAACTTATAAATGTCCAAAATCTGAGGCAAAATCTAGCTATTATTTTCCTGTCCTTTGTTTTCAACACTTACAGAAGAATGCCTGCAATTTATTCAGGAGAGATGATGACAATATGTCCCTTTATAGTAGTTGCTTAGAAAAATCTGGGTCCCAGAGCAAATCGCTTTAGAGTAAGAAAACTCATGAGTTAGGCTAGGATCATGCTCTGGGAGGCACGTCTCAGCCCTGAACAGCATCCCGTACACTGGAATTCACACTGTCCTCTCTGCAATTCCCACCTCTCACCTATTCTGAACAGCAATTCAGTATCAGATTATTTTCACATAATTCAACCAGATCTAATATTTCGTCTCTTTCTCTGGGGCTCATGTGCTTCTAAAATATGAATAGTCACTGTGTCTGCTTTTTATCATGGTGTTATTGTCAAATCTTGGAATATTTTCTCTCAAGCCGCTTCACCAGTTTTCTGTTTGATTTCCTGTTTCCTCCCTTAGCATGAAAATCAATGGCAGAAAGTGCATGGAAAATACAGTTACAGAGGTCATAATAACTCTTCGCCTGGTGGTTGTTACATTCAAGCAGAAGAACACAATCACCTCTCTTGCAGAATAGCAAAAGAAAGTTCCCAGTTTTCATGTTATTTCCTAGTTGTAAGCAGTGTAATGCAGACTCCAGAAAGGACATTATGCCACTGGTTGAAATGGGGCCAGTATTTTAGTGAGAAGTAAGACTAGGTATCGGCATGCTTTAGGGTCTGATCCCTTCACATTAGAAATAATTTTTATGTATTCCTTAAAAAGAAGCAAATCTGAGAAACAACACATGGGCCTCATCCTTGGACACACTGAGCAAGCTGCAAGTTGCTCAACACCCAAGAGGGGACGTGTTGTTTAGAGATAATTCAGCACTAGTAAAAAATGCCGTATTGATTGCCCCAAAGACAGATGTCTTCTGTACAGCCCAGGCAGTGACATGTTGTTGAGAGGATGGAATTCATGTAGCAGGGTGGGAAAGGTCGGTGCTGAGCAAACCAAGGTGAACTATTATCCCACCTCCACAGCACTGTGCTGCCCAGTCAGAATGGATATTGAATTAAATCAAATCAACGGTGAGTGAAATGATTTATTTAACCCTTAGGAAACATTCAGTTGTATTTGCAACTCCCAAAATATTTTTAACAATGAAGCATCAATGAAGCATTATGAAGTGCTGATGTCCCAGATTTAAAATTTCTAAGGTTATTAATTCAAAGAGATTAAGCTTGCAAGATACTACGAATAAATCTATATTATAGGTATTAACACTATTAAAGAGCTGATGATGCCAGAAATACTACATGGCAGACTCTATTTTAAGTCACATAACACAAGTGTATTCCGTATGAACAGATTTGGTTTGTGTAGTATGCATAAATTCAGTAACTCAGCTGGCTCAGCTCCATTGATTCCTGAAACTGTGTCATTGGCACCGTCTATTTTCTACACACATAACGTAACAGTGATGAGTGTGATTGAAGTGTCTATACACAGACACAGTACCATGTGAGGAAATGTCCTGTGCAAAAAATAGCTTTCACTGAAAAATTGTCCTTTTCAAACAGGAATAGTTCCTAAACTTAGTGGGGGTTTAAAGACAGATAGTTTTACATTAGGGGCAGAAGGGATTTCATATTTGGTTTTATTTCTTGTCTCCCTCCTTGTCCTTTTCTCTCTCTCCTTTTTTAGCCTTGTTATTTTTCTACTCGTATCAGGGTAGGGCAAAATATCTCACTAAAGGAAAAAAAAGCAAACAACAATAACCACAACAAAGTAAAGAAGGAAAAGGAATATACTGGTGGCAAAAACTTGCTCAAAATATTTAATTTATTAAATTATAACCTCTCTGTAAACTTCTTAAGTGATGTAGAAAGATGTTTCCTTTAGAAATATATGGACCAGAAGTGAATTTATTGACTTTTACCTCTCTAAAGGAGGAGGAATCTGTCTTGTGATGTGAACTTCCTAGACAAACCCTGAACCCTTCTTCTATCTTGCTGCTGCAATCTCTTAGTTTGAAAGCCTGAAGTTAAGCTTTAGAGAGCAGAGCCTATCTTAATATGGACTTTTATAGCAACAAACTCAATGGGCCTCAGGTCGCAAGTGTTATAGTGCAAACAATAAATGAAAAATAATGGGAAGATGATCAGATTTTAGTGTATTTCCACTAAATGTTGCTGCCATATGCTTTATTGTAAGCAAAATTACCAGAAGCGTTTAACTGGATCTTGAATGTGGTTCTGTCTGTGTCTGTCTTGTTCTTTCATGCTTCACACATTAACCCTCCTCTTACTTGCAGAAGATCCAGCACTATTGTCTTCATACCTCTCAAAGCCCTGGTGGTACTAACTAATCTCAGAAAACCCTAAATGCATTCCCCAAAATGAGGGCTTGGCCTCTGAGAGTGGCCTGATTCTTCATTCCTTTGCTATAGCAATATTTAGAGCATGAGGTCCACCCTTCATGCACTGTTATGCCAGGCATGTGTGACAACTGCTGAACTGTCATCGCAGCTCCTGTGAGATTTGTTCTCTTCCATACTCGGTTGCTAGCTAAAGGACTGATGATTAACTGACACAGTGAGGTCAGGGTGCATCTTACAGGCAAGATAGTGTTGAGCCCACCACTGGTGCTAGATAACATCTTGGTAACCCGTTGTGTGGTCACTTGCTATTGGTGAGTTCCCTATATGCTTTAGAGATGTTCTCCTGATGTAGCAGACTGAGGAGGAAGGGACATCCTAGCTGGATTGTGAAGGCCCCTGATAGCACAAAGCTGCCAGGTGCTGGCCATTCTAAAGTCCTCTCAGACAGCAAGAGAGCCTTCTCATCATTTTAGAAGCCATCAATTACCCGAGAGCTTAACTTTAGTCTTTCAAATTAAGAGATTGCAGCAGCAAGATGGAAGAGGGGTCCAGGTTTTGTCTAGGTAGTTTATATCACAAGACAGAGTCCTGCTCCTTTAGAGATGTAAACTTTGTATTTGAGTAAAAGTGACTCTGCCACATCTAGCTCTGCTCCCTATTATTAGCTGCAGCTGACATAAAGGACTAGGTGTGTAATCCAGAGACAGGTCATGCAGTGAAGATGAAGGGGCAGTGTCTAAGCCTTAAGAATGGAGGCTCTTTCACAGGCGCTTTCTGCTCTGAGGGACAATGATGTCCCACAGTCCTGTATTGAAGCAATACGTGAAGTAATATTTGAGACAGTATGTGAGGTAATATTAGGGGAAGTCACAGTTCTTGTCTCTTCCTGAGCAGAGGAAGGAAGGGAACTAACGGTCAATCTGAAATGTAGCAGTTACCAAATAAAAACCACTGTCCCATGCACTAATTAGAAGAATTATTAGTATTCTCTGTAAGGGAAACTGAAAATCCGCTAGTTCTGCCCTCTTCCTCACTACCACATTGATTATATCTGAATCTTTCTCAAGATATAAACCCTTGTAATAAAAAATGAGATACTTCTCCCTGAGGCAATATCTCTCACCCTTCTTGGGAGATCTTCTTCAATCTCCTTAAATTCCCTAATTTAAAAGATCTGATTAAAACATAGCGGAGCTTCTCTGTCAATGGAAGAAAACTGCAACAAAGCTTGCCAACAGGCTCTGGTAGATCCTGAAGTTCTCTGGAACCATGTTTATTTTATTTTAGGTCACAACTAGTTGCTAGTTGATTTGGGGCGTGAAAGAACCTAGCTCTGCTCTACCGACTCACAGTGATCCACTTGCTCTTCTCTTTCTAGATCGACAGCATGCAGGCCCTGCTTCACTGCCCCAGTGTGCTGGTATGTGTCGGTCGGGAGCCATTTAAACCTGTATTGATGGAGAATTTGAGGAAACACTCAGCGGAGAAGCTGCCTAACCTGGCTCCCCGTTCCAACGGCAACAATGTCAATGAAAACAATGAAAGTAAGAAAAACTCTTGAGCATATTGCACAGTCGTCTCCAGGCCTGTGTCCCACAACATGGAGATTACAGACACCTATTGTACTGCCCCAATGTGCAGATTTCATGTGGAAAATGTATTTCCCTCTCTCTGCCTCCCAGGCCTTTCCATCCTCCCCTTCTTTTTCTCTGGTTTCCTTCTAGGATTTCCTCCCTACACCCTCCAGTCTTTCTTTTACATGCTACCCATGTCTGGCTGACTTCCCTTCCTCTTTCATATCTCTGTGTCTCCTTTTCCTTCCAGAACTCCCTCCTTTCCTGTGTCTGCCTCTGAGACTCCCCAAACTCTTGAGATTTCCCACGAATCCTCTATCCCCTTGTCTGTCTGTCATATAACGTTCACACTTTGCACTTGCCTGCACCAGGATAAAAGGACGCCCACTTTTTGGTCAGCAGGAGACTCAGTTTCTCCTACAGGTTACACCTGCGATGTAGCCCTTTGGAAACAAAGCATGTTTTTATGGAAAGGTTGTGTTCAGGAAGGAGTATGTCATAGATTACTCAGGATGATACTTCTTAGGCACTTCATCATGAGTTATCTAAAGTCACATGTAATCAAATCCACCACCCTCAGTAGCCTATGAAAAGAAATTTCCCATTGCAAATTCCAAAGGGCAATTAATCTCACCCATACTAGCGTTTTGTTTTAGGATGAAATGAAGTATACTCTGGAGGTGCACCTGTTTCTCTCCATTGTCAATACCAGAAGCCAGGAAATGCTCACTTGTGTTTTGACAAATTGTAGAAACTTACAGACAGAGGCATCCCACACTCTCTGCTCAAGACATAAAAAATTGGAGAGAGCAGTGCAAATAAACTAAAACTTTGTCCATCAAAAGACTGAGCAAATATATCAGCTCAGATTCATAAAGATGGTTAGATAAGAGTTATTATTTCATGTGATCTTGTTTGGTGTGCTTTATGTTCAACACTTCCTTCCTAAAATGCCCTCCATTCAGCTGCATATCCATATGCCCAGATATGTATGAAATAAACTTTGACTAAGCATATATAAGAAATGCATATCTGGCAAGACAGCATGATGACAATGTACTCGGCTTGAAATAAAGGGTCCAGGACCTCAATAAATCTACACAGATCACTGCTTTGGCCATAGAGATGTGCTTTGAATTGCGATTCTTAAAATTCCCTTACTATCACTGATTTCTTCCAGAACTACCATGGTTTTTCTTTGTAGCTATCACCAGCTTATGATTCCTTTGTCATTTGTTCTTTATTTTTTAATAAACATTATAATTATTTACACTGGCACATCCCTGAAGGGTCTGAGTGCTGCTCTGGTCTACATGGACATACCTGTGTTTCTTGGCATGTGAGTGGAGAAGTGGATGATGCACAATAAATGTGTGATACTTGACCCCTTGCTAAGGAAGAGGGTGACTTCTCCATGTATTTTTCACTAACTGAATAAGAAAGATGAAAACTTGCACAGTTAAATAAAAGGATATTTGCATCATGATAAAACAAAGGAACTCTGAGACTAAATATCTCTCTATATAAATTTTTCTTCTTGGTGTGCACCTAATACAACAAAAAAAGGTGTCTGTGTTTCAATTTAGATTAAAAAAATAAAGTTAATGTATAAAAGATTTTAATGTAGATCACTAATTCAAAACTTAACATTTATGGCCATCACTTAGTCAAAGCCAAATTTTCAAATTATTAAAGCTGCTATAGGCTTGGCTTTAATAGAATAATATCAGTATTAACTAATTTGAGGGTTTGATCTATATATTTTGTGTCATCTTTATAAGGGTTCACATTTTTCTCCATCTTTCTTTTCTTTACTTATTTCAAACTCCAGTGGACTTTGGACTGAAAGCCAAAAAAAGTGTTATCCATCCACGAACAGCATCAAGCAATAGGTCAATGAGGTTTTCTTTATCATCAGAAAAGTCGTATCCTAATGGTCTCGCTGCCTCACCGGATAACGGTGTACCATTCTCAAACAGTTGTTCGCATACAAAACCTGGGGACCTGGTCCATTCCTTGGTCAATGATGACATAGAAAAACGAGTACATGTGAACAAGGATGGCAGCTTGTCTGTTGAGATGAAAGTCCGCTTCCGCTTGCTAAATGATGAGACTTTGCAGTGGTCCACCCAGATCAAAAAGTCCAATCTGATGAACCAGATGCCTTGTGAAGAGTCAGGTGTAGGGGAGGACAATGGAGTACACTCCATAGAGAAAATGAACCCAGAAGCCAGTTCAGAGGCAGATGAGTCATTATATCCCTGTGATATTGATTCTTACATGTCAAAACTTGAGGAATCAGAATGTGATGAGGCCCATTGTCATAGCTGTGGAAAGAAACACCAGGACTATGACATTTGGAAAAACCCCATGCACACATCCCAGAGGGGAGAGCCCGGTGTACGAAGTACCTGGCACACACGGTCATCATGCTCCAGCACATCTTCCCGAAGGAGAGTAGTCCACAAAAAAATGGCTTCTGTGGATAGCCTCCACACCACATCCAGTGAGGAATTCTCTGAGCACATTGTGCAAGAGTCCTCATCCTACTCAGAGACTATAGAGAACAGAGTCGCATATCGATCCGTTAAAAAGTGCATGTGTCGAAGTGATTTGTCAACAGGTGCTTCCAATGGAGAAGACCAGCAAGAATACACTCGAACAAGCACCAGCAATAGTCAGAGACCTTCATCCTTGGGTTTAATATCACATTCAAGCTGTGAAAACAACCTGGATACTCAAGAAACCCCTGAAGACCATGAGGCCAGCAAAACCAATTCACAAAATGAAGATGAAACTTGTTTTGAAGTCTCCTCTGTGAAGTGCTTAAAGGATGATATGGAAGAGGTTGAAAGCAGCAGAGTTGGGAGTGCCATGTCAAGGTCATCTCTGCAGTCCAGAAAGAGCAAGAAGAATGTATGTGAGGAAACAAGTAGCATGGATAGGAGCATGTCCTCCTCAAGTCTTCAGAAGGCAAATCAAGAAGATAACACTAGGTCTTCCACTCCTGCCAATAGTGTGCACAGCAAGTCTAGTAACTGTACCACACCAAGAGCAAAGAGTGAACAAGATGACCATTCTGATGACAATGCAGTGATCTCCTCCTTCTCCAGTGAGTCCAACCCGAAGAAAGAGGCTGAAGAGGTTGAGGCAGAGCAAGAAGAAAATGAAATCAATGAAGTCAGCTCAGTGTCAGCAAAAACAAAGCCCAGTCAATCGATTAGGGATGAAAGCAGTGAAGGTGAACGCTGCTCTACACAAGGAACCCCTCATTCCAGAGCTAGTGGCAGGGACAGTAAGAGAAGTGACAGTGAGGAGGTCATTCTGTGCAATGCTTCTTGCTCCTCCAGAGGATCTAAAAAGAGCAAACACAGCCATATTCATTTGGACACAAAATCTGAAATGTCTGTGTCTTCACTTGAATCCACTCTGAATAAAAAGAAGAATTCCCTCCATGCAGATGATCTGAGATCATGCAGCAGAACATCCAATTACTCCAAAAGCTCATGTGAAAACAAAAAGAAGTCTGTTGGAGACCCCATGTCTCATAAGTCAGGATCTTTTCATTCAAACATTTCATCTGTTAGTGAAACAGAGGCGAATGCAGGTTTTACAGAGGGGAAAAGCTTGAAAAGTAGCACCAGTGGCTACAGTGAATCAAAGAAGAGAAGCCATAGAGAAGAAAACAGCAAATCATCATCTGTCTGCTCAAGTGTTTCAAGCCCTAATAAAAAAGCTGGAGAGGATCATTCTAAGATTAATTCAGAGGCCCCTTCTTCAAGACAGGGAAGTATGAGTGAGAGTGTATGTTCAAAATTTGACCATTTAACTGAGACTGGGATTAAGAATGGAAATACTGCAAGTGTCTCTTCAAGAGTCTCATCAAATTCAGAAATAAAAGATAAAGGCTTGTTAGCACATATATCCCAGGAAAGTGATGATAGATGCTCACAATCGAATGTATCTAAATATTCAAAATCAAGGCAGATAAAACCTGGAAATCTTCATGTGGAGATGTCAAACTCCAGCCAAGCATCGTTGCCTGACACTGTGTCAGTATGCAGTATGCATTGCCCTGCCCCACCAAAAGGGAAGCCGAACAGCAAAAAAATTCGTTCAACCATGTTCAAGAATTCCTCCATTAGCAGCATAGGTACTGCATCAGTGATGACCCCACGAAAAGAGAAGAAAGAAATTATTGATTCCTCCAAAGCAACTTCCTATGGGTCTAAATCAGCTGCAGCTGAAATAGATGATGAGAAGAGTAAAGAGATTGATGGTTCTTGCAATAAAAAAGTGGAGGAAGAGTTAGAAGGCATGGACATGCAGGACGAAGGGAGTGAATTAGTTCCATCTACTCTACCAAATACATCTCCAGAAGAGGTTGTGCAAGAATGGCTGAGTAAAATCCCTTCAGAAACATTGCTTATGAAATATGAAATGGAGGATAATGTAGAAGAGGAATGTATGGAGGCAACCACTGAGGTATCATACTGTACAAATGCTGAGGAAATCTCAGAGGATGAAAAAGCTGAGAAAAAGAAGGAGGAGGCTGAAAATGAGGCACAGGTTGAAGCAGGAAAAGAGGCAGCAGAAGGTACAGCTATTAATGAAGAGGCTGAAGAATGCGTGAATCAGGAACAAATCTCTGAGGTTGTGTCCGAAGCTGACAAAGCTGACCAGGCAGAATGCAGCCAGTCAGCTACATCCCAACAAAATAACACCAGAAGAGACCTGCCAACCACTGTCCAGACTTCTGTCCAGATCATGAAAGCCTTGCTTAGTTCAAAACATGAAACAAAATTTGACCGATCGAACAGTTTGCCTGAAGTGTCCCCTACTATGGGGAGGAAACTGAGTAACTCTGCCAGCATTCTGATTACTTGTCTTGCCAGTCTCCAGCTCCTTGATGAAGAGTCAGAAGGCCCATCAGATAAATCAAAATGTTTGAATAAGCCAAGGTATATGGAGCTGCTAAATGTTTTTCAAGCCCTGTGGTTTGGATGCATACCTGAAAAAAATGGCCCTACTTCAGATCAAGAAGTGTATGAGAAGGCAAAGACAGCCTCTGGGTTTAAAGCCCCCAAATCTGTAGATTATGACTTCACTCCCATGTCCTCTTCTGGAGTTGATGTTAACAGTGGTTCTGGTGGCTCAGTGGAAGAGAATACAGCTGGTGCCAGAGACTGCACTTCAGCAACACAGAAAACCGCTGAATTCAAATCATCTGGACAAGTGGAAAATGTAGAGACTGGCACTGAACTGACTGAGGCTGAGGAGCAAAGTAAAAAGGAAGAGCAGTCATCCCGACCTTCAACAGCCTGCTCAAAATCAAAAGCTGAGGAAAAAGCACAGTCTACTAGAGAGAATTCTCTAATTCAAGAGGCAGAAGAGAATAAGGAGGACCAGTGCAGTAACTGTGAACATGGTCAGGAGGAAGAGGGAGAAAATGAAGACAAAGAAAACAGCAAATTAACTGAAAATGGAGAGCAAGAAGAAGCTGAAGTTATGAACGATGAACTCCCAAAAGAAAATCTTGAAGAAGAAGCTGATCAGCTAGCCACTACTGATGATACAAATGTCAATGATGCTGACTGTGGAACAGAGCTGAAAGATAACTTGGGAGAGCAGCTTGAGAAAGAGTCTCCAAATGACCCAGAACCCAAAGTTGATACAGCCACCAGTGTGGGCACATACTTTGTTCAGCAAAACTCAATGGATCCAGACCCAGTTTGGGTCCTGAAACTACTCAAGAAAATTGAGAAGGAGTTCATGGCTCACTATGTCAGTGCCATGAATGAGTTCAAAGTCAGGTGGAACCTGCAGGACAACCAGCAAATGGATGAAATGATATTGGAACTGAAGGAGGAAGTGAGTAAAAGGATACAAAAAAGCATAGAGAAGGAGCTGAGAAAGATCAAAACCAGAGCAGGGAAGAAGCTGCCAAGACCTCCGGATGAACCTCTCAGACGTGAGTCAACACTCCAAACTGAGCAGAGGAGACTGCGATTGCAAACTATGCATAAAAAGTCACACTTCAGTGACAAGAATGGAAACCAGACTAGGCTAGAAGACACATCAGACTTATCTTTTGATGTAGATAAAGATATAGCATTTAGTGAAGCTTTTGAGGCCAGTATTAGTAAACAAACAAGCGAGGAGGAATACTGCCCGTGTGACTCTTGTGTGAGGAAACAAATGGCTTCCAAACCCACAAGAAATCCAGTGGTGGCAACCAATGCTCCAGTCATGAAAGCATTTGATTTACAGCAAATCCTGAGGTTAAAGAAAAATTATAATGAGGAAGCCTGTGTCTCAGAAGCAGCCCAAGACATCAAAACAATTCCCAGTAGTTCTGTGGAAGAAGCAACAGAGAATGGCAATCTAAATGAAGAGAATGACAAGGGTGAAACGGAAGTGGAGGGCAATGAAGAAAAGGAGCCAGAATTAAATGAAGAGGGCAGCTCAGTGTTGAATGGAGGTGGAGAAGGGTCTGAAATATCAGAAAGTCAAAACTGTGAGGTGGAGAATGAAGTTAAAGATGAAGAAACCAATAAAGAAGAAACGAAAGAAGCAGAGGAAGTGGAGGAAGAAGCAAAAGAGAGAGAAGAAGAGGAAGAAAAAGAGGAGAAAGAAGAGGAAGGGGAAGAAGAAATAATGAATGTAGAAGAGGAGGAAACAAAAGAAGAGGAGGAGGGAGAAACAAAAGAGAAAGAAGATGAGGAAGTAAAAGATGAAGGAGCAGAGGAAACATTGGAGGAAGAGGAAATAAATGAGGAAAAAGAGAAGGAGGAAGAGGCAGGAGTGAAGGAGGAGGAAGAAGAAACCAAAGAGGAGGAAGAGGAAGAAATAAAAGAAGAGGAAGACATGAAGGAGGAAGAAGAAACCAAAGAGGAGGAAGAGGAAGAAATAAAAGAAGAGGAAGACATGAAGGAGGAGGAAGAAGCAAAAGAGGAAGAAGAGGAAGAAATTAAAGAAGAAGAAGAGGACATGAATGAGGAGGAAGAAGCAAAAAAGGAGGTGGAGGAAGAAACAAATGAGGAGGGAGAAGAAGGGAAGGAGGAAGAGGAAGAAACAAAAGAAGAAGAGGAAGACATGAAGGAGGAGGAAGAAGCAAAAGAGGAGGAAGAGGAAGAAAAAAAAGAGGAGGGAGAAGAAGTGAAGGAGGAAGAGGAAGAAACAAAAGAAGAGGAAGACATGAAGGAAGAGGAAGAAGCGAAAGAAGAGGAAGAGGAAGAAGAGGAAGAAGTAAGCAAGGAGAATGAGGAAGCAAAAGAAGAGGAAGAAGCAAAACAAGAGGAGCAGGAAGTGGAAGAAGAGGTAGAAAACCCCAAAGAGGAGGAGGAGGAAGAAGCAAAGGAAGAGGAGGAGGAAGCTAATGGAGAAGAGGAAGAACAAGAAGAAACTCAAAATGAAGAACAGGAAACTGAAGCTGAAGCTGACAATGAAGCTGAAGGAGAAGAGGATGAGGACATTGGGGCTGATGATGAGGAAGAGACATCTGAATGCAGAGGAGATACTGATGGCTCTGGAACTGTCAACAGTCCTGAAGGAGATGCTGCAGAAGGAAGTGAGAAAGCTGAGCAGCATGAAGCTGAAGCAGAGGAAGATGCAAACCCAGAATCAGATGAGATGTGTTCGGCTAAGGGGGAAAACAACAGTGAAGGAGATGACAAATATGATGAGAATTTTGAGAAATCTACTACTGATGACCCTGACAAGGCACATGAAAAACGTGAAGTGAAAGGTAACAAGGTTTCTGAGAGAGCCTTAAAGGCCAAAGAAAGAAAAAGCAATAAAAGACTAGGGACTCTGAACAAAGCAGCTGCCTTTTCTTGTTATTCTTCTGTAGGAAACTTCTCACAGCAATCTCAGAAGGGGTCTGAAGATGAAGACGAAGAAGAATGCAAAGATGACAATAACTCCATGAGCAATCTTCCTAATGGAGAAGTGCAAAGCGATGAGAGCAGCAAACCCTCACAGATGTATCCTGACAGCGAGGAAGAAGAGGACAAAGCATCTTCATGCACTGATCCTTTGGAAGATGAGGACCAGGTAGACGCTGAAGGGACAGATCCAAAGGAGGCTGAACATACTGATAAAGTTCAGGCTTCTAAAAAGAAAGAAGACTCTAATGAGATTGGCCAGGACGACCTGGACTTCTAGAACTGCTTATCAAAATCTGCTTTTAATTTTCTTCTTTTCTTTCTTTTTTTAAAGTATATTTTCAATACATGTTACAGTATCTCCAGTGAGTTGAGCCATCATAATTGGCTTTTATTCTGAGTTAAACGTGGTAAACTTGATCTTGAATCCTGTGAGTAATGTTGCAATTACCTGCCCTCATTTCTAGAGGGCTACTAAACTCATTAAGATGTAGTGTTTTTAGTAGAAAAGTGGTTTGGGGAAAGGGAAGGCTGTTTTGTTTGTGATACTTTCTTGTGCCCACTCTTTAAGCCATGCTGTTTGCTGCTTGAGTGATCTGTGGCTCTGCTGGGCATCATCTCTGAGCGACTTCAGGATGCCTTTTGTCTGTTGCATGCCATTTTCCTGGAAAGATTGCCAATCCATAGAAACATGACAAAATCTGGATTTGTTGCCAAAGTCTGGTCAGAGCCCACAGAGAAATACATTCACTTCCTCCCTACATACCCTACCGTACCCTACCCTATCTCACCCTACTCTACCCTATCCTACTTTACTCTACCCTACCTTACTGTACCCTACTCTACCTTACCTTACTCTACCCTACCTTACCCTACCCTACCTACCCTACCCTACACTATCCTACCCTACCCTATCCTACCCTACCCTCCCCTACCCTACACTATCCTACCCTACCCTACCCTACCTTACCCTACCCTACACTATCCTACCCTACCCTATCCTACCCTACCTTCTCTGTACCCAGAAAAAGGGACTGTGATATCAAAGTCTTTCCCAACTTTCCCTATTTTTCTTTAGTAGAGGTTGAGATCATTCCTCATTTCACTGGAAATCCTCAGCACCAAGAAAGGTTATTCCAGTAGAGCTCTCTTCTTTCAGACCACCCATCTGTTTGTACTGTGCTCATTACTGTAGTATGTAATCATGTACTGGTAGATGAAAGAGATGAGTTAATTCACCTATCTGAGGTGTCTGAGGTAGTGGTTGAATGCAATATTGACCAAATTAGAAAACAGTAAAGTTCCATTCCTTGTAATTACCTTTACTATGCCAATGATAGTATCTAAGCACTTTACAATCATCTGGGATTTTGTATGAGGCCCTGTTCCAAAGCTAATAGGATCTGCAATTGCTCAGTGCCTCACCCTTGCAGACAACCAATAAAATTTGAGCTAATTTTAGCTTTAACATGGAAAAAGTTTGGGCATTTGTCCTGCAGCAAACAGCTGGAAGAGGCTCAAGCATTTACTGGAGATGCTGGACTTAACAAATCATGATAGACCTTCAAACTTCATTTAACAATTGTTTTCTACCAGATTGTATCTTTGGGAAACAGTCTATTTTATCAATACTTTGCAAGGACAATAAAACAGCAAAAAATAAGAGGGTGAAAACAAAATGCCTTAAATTGTATGGTGGAAAAGTATGGGTGTAGTATTGTGCCAGGTTTGTGAAAGTGCATGATGACATGTTGAAATAATCAATATTCAATATCAAATAATTTATATTGTTATCATTTTAAGAAACAGTTTCTTAGACTCATAGGCAACCCATTGGTTTCCACAGATAAGATTCATTTCACTCAAAGTAAGAATTGGATTCAGCTCCAGACATGAATACTTAATTTTAGGTGTCTGAGAAATGGGGGTCTATGTGGAGTAGTCAGTGGAGAGCTGGATCTCAGTTGATGTGCCCTCACAAAGGCTTACACTGTCATCCATCTGAGATCCCCCAGGGAGGATGCCCTTCCCTTCTTTTTAAGAAGATAAGATCTGGGCTTTCCTAAAAAGAAGGGTAACCCTAACTGTCAGCCTCATGTGGATGTCTTGGGTTTCCTGGGACATCTCGTGTGGAACTATGTGTTTCTCCAGATGCAACTCTGTTGAACCTTGACTATCTTAAAGTTTGATATATTGTCTCCTCTGGTAGTCTCAGTTCCATGTTTTTTTCTGCAGACATTTCCATATCTAAGATTACTAGATTCCAGACACCTTAGAGTCTATGTAGTTTAAACATATAGGTTTAGTGCCAGTTAAGATGGCCTAGGGAACCCAGTATCATGCCCTAGTGTTGGCCTAAAGAGGTGCAGATCTTTTGTAGGTCCAGAGTCATATCACAAGCTCCTTGTAAATGTCAGGGATGCTTGAAGGCATCTTAAACTGGATTAGTCATGTATGTAAAAAAAAACCTTAAACCACCCCTAAAACTGTGTGCACGAATCCTACCCCAAGAAACTGAAGTACAAGGTTATAACTAAGTGTTAAAACTCAATTGGCTTTGAAGTAGGTGTCGTGGTTTAATCCCAGCTGGCAGCTAAATCCCACACAGCCTCTTGCTCACTACTTCCTGGTGGGATGGGGGAGAGAATCAGAAGAGTAGAAGTGAGAAAAATGGTGGGTTGAGATAAAGACTGTTTATTAGGTAAAGCAAAAGCCTAATTTTGCAAGCAAAACAAACCAAGGAATTCATTCACCATTTAGCATCACAGGCAGATGTTCAGCCATCTCCAGGAAAGCAGGGGTCCATCATACATGAATCATTACTTGAGAAGACAAACGTCATCACTTCAAACTTCCCTCCCTTTCCTTCTTCTTCTTCCCCCAGCTTCATATGCTGAGCATGACATCATATGGTATGGAACATCCCTTGAGTCAGTTGAGATCAGAAGTACAGCCTGTGTCCCCTTGCAGCTCCCTGTGCACCCCCAGCCTGGCCAGCTGCTCACTGGCTGATGGGGTGGTGTAAGGTCTTGACTCTGTGTAAGCACTGCTCAGCAATAGAATGAAAACATCCCTGAATTATCAACACCATCTCCAGCACAAATCCAACACATAGCTCCACACCAGATACTATGAAGGAAATTAGCTCTACCTCAGCTAAAACCAGCACAACAGGAAACTGGAAACTCTCTCCTCTGACACAGCAATAGTTACACGTTTTCTAGTATATCAGTATTACACTACCAAGTTAATTCCCACATCTAGAGTACATGATGAACACTACACCTACTCCAAGAGCCAGTCCTGTAGCTTCTGTACCATTAAAGGTCAACCTTAAGGAGCTATTTGAAGGTTGTTGTGCATGAGCTTGGTGCTAGGCTTTGCATATAACTGAACATTGCTTGTATGAGCTGGATTTGGTTGCAAATGCCTTCGGTCACCCATCATTCACAAGACTTGATAGTCCTAATGAGTCCTCCTTGTCTAGACTTATGCTCATGGCTAAAGACAGAATCCACACGGAAAAATGATCCCTCTGACATTTACTGTCTGGGTCAGAAAGAAACAGAACTGCTGTAGGGCAGTCCCGTGACATCAGTGTTCTGACTCTCTATTAAACCTTTCCAAAATTTTCACAAACCAATGCCAAACCACTTTTTAAGGTGTCCAGCATGAGAAACATCAAAAATACAGTTACATTCATTGATCTATAATTAAGGGAAAGGCATCAAGGAGAAAATTACTGCTGGGCTAGATTCATATCACTGACTCTAGGCATGTGTGTCAGTTTCTTTGTCCTGGGTTCTCCAGGCAATGTGAAGAGACAGGATCTCCCAGCAGTTATTCAGAATGTGACACACGACTGTCATCTAGAGGAGTGAAAGCCCATGGATTGTAGCATCTTAACCCTGGTATTTTGAGCAAATTCTTCACTATGAGGGTGGTGAGTCACTGGCACAAGTTGCCAGTGGCTGTGTCAGTGTTTGAGGCCAGGCTTGGCCAGAACAGAAGCTGTGGCTGCCCCATCCCTGGCAGTGTTCGAGGCCAGGTTGGACGGAGCTTGAAGGAACCTGGTCTAGTGGAAGGGATGACAGGGATGTTGGATGTTGGATGTTGGTACGAGATGAACTTGAAGGTCCCTTCCAACCCAAGCCATTCTGTGATTCTATGAGCCTATGAATTCAAGCTCTGACTACCCCTGCAGCTAGGAAGTTGGCCAGGTACCATCAGGCTGGTTGGTTCAAAACCCAGCCTAGGGACACTGAGTGAAGGCTATGGCGTCTTTGTTTACTGATGCCTGCTAGGGAGCTATTCCAGATACCAGGGAAAAGGAGTTTGCTGCCGAAGAATCCTGTTAGTGTTTGTCAGTCCCTGCAGGAGAACAGCTGGCCCAGCATGGCTGCTCAGTGGCCCTGCAGTGTATGACCCTCCACTTGGCAGAGATTGGCAGGTACAAAGTCATATGTACATGTATTTTGATTTCATAGGGAGCAAAGTGAAATGTCTGTCTTCTGACACATTAATTCTCTCAGGATTCAGAAAGGCACTGAGCTAGGTAGTCATAGTGCTGATCTTGACGTGAGACATACACTGGAAGTGGTACACATTGACTTAACTTTAAACATTTCTGGTGAAGATATCTCCCTCTGAGCCCGCCATCCAGACTCCCATTACAGAGAGAGAGGCAAAGAACAGCGTGATTCATCTCCTGTGGACAGCTACTTTAAGAGGAGACGAATACACTCCCAGCAGGTATTTCTCTCTGTGGAGTATAAACAAGTTGCTCAGATGGAAGTACTTCATGTGGGAAGAGCTGATTCCAACATAGCTACCCAAAAGCATCTTACAATGCTTATGATGGTGATTTGCAGACTGCCAGGCAACAGCTCAAGCCAGTCATCCCATGAAAGTTTTGGAAATGTTTGTTGGCTTCAATATCACCCTTCTCTGCTATTGCTAAAAGCCACTGCTGGAACTTAATGGGTTTGTGAAAGAGTGAACATTTCCCAGGATTTCTGCTCCAGCTGTTGACTTTGCTTATTTTAAAGCCGCTTGTGCACAGCCAACATCACATCCTATCTCTGTTGAGTCAGTAAGTTCCTTGCTTGCAGCACCAGCAAGGAGAAAGAAATCAAATAAACCACAAAAATATAATCACCAAACCATGACAACTGAAATCACGGGAGTTCTCCCCGGATGAGACCTGTTCCATACTTGTCTGTGTTCGGGCAGTGACTCACGCGTGTGCCTGTCCTTGTCGGGGAAGCGTGGGCTCTGTACCTGTATAGCCTGCTCACAAAAAGCCCCATTCAGAGAGGCTGGGGACCAGTCACATTGTTGATCCAGGGGACATATTGCTGAAGTAGGTATTTCTTTCCTTCATCAGTCTCCTCCAGGATCGCCCAGAACATCTGTGGACAACGCACACAGCTGAAAAGGATCCCTCACAGTTACATTTCTAGCACTTGCACTGCTTCCAACGTTTACATTTCCCCTTGGCTGGTATGACTCACATGCGTGTTCAGGCTTGCAGCTTCCCTCTCCCTCTTACAGCACGGGAACATATGTTACCAGCCAGCTCCAGAGCTGTCACGTTTATAGCGGCTGCTAAGATAGTGCTTGTCACCACCTGGAGGGGATTACAGCTGCTGTCTTTCAGCAGAGCTGAGGAGGAGGGAGAAGAGGCAATGTGAGACTTGCACAGCTGTATGGCGTGTTCGGCTGTGCAGAGCTGAATGGCATGTTTTGCCGCACATCTATGTCTTCTGGGTGGTTGTTGTTTTGTTGGTTGTTTGTTTTTTACCAGCCAGACAAATTGCTTCCTGATGTATGTTGGGTTTGTTTGCTTGTTTGTTTTTTAAATAGAAAATTCTCAGAGAAAGACGAAGAGCATGGTGGAAATGAAAGTGTAAACCACTAAAATAAAAGAAATGTGCTTTCTAAAGCTGAGCTCTTTGCAGATGTGTTCAAGCAGACATGTCTCTCACTAATGGAGAGCACCTTTCCTGGTGGGTCCTTGCTGACCTAGCACCGTATTTAGCTCCAGCCACTTGAAATCCCAGCTGCCTCACAGGAAGGGGTGCTTTGTTGTTATTTCTGGACCTCAGGCTTTGTTCTGGAGGGCAGGGAGAATTTCCAAGGTGGCTCTGTATGTGCCCTGCAAGCTATCTTTTTATTTAATTGGAAGGTGGAGAACTTGCATTACAGGGCTTGGTGGCTCCTTGGCAAGTGGCAGGAACACATGCTCTTCCTAGCACACGGTTAGGAATTGTGTAGAAAAACTTAAATCCATGCACTGAAGCTCTGAAGCATTAAGCTCTGAAATTAGACATTTGGAAGTTGCAGTGTTTTGTTCCAAAAGTGCAACACTACTTTCCTACATCAAGGCAGGCCTTGGGGGTAAGTCTATCAGTCCCGTCTCCTCCAGAGAGATATGTATGTCCTCATGGATGCAGGAGTAGAAGGCTGTGGTTAGGACATGGGATAAGGAACACATAAAAATGGTTTGAAGTGTTGCATATGACCACACGTCACATCCTTGGCAGTAGTCAGACCCTGCAATTTGTCCTCCAAATTCGATACCTTAAGTACATGGTAGATAACTGGGGAAGGGTAGCTAAAAAGGCCTGAAACAAACATGGACTTTCTGGGCCTGTGGGGTTTCTCTCCATTTCTTCTGTTGGAGCTGTCCTGCTTTTGGTGAATAAATATTCCCAAAGTCAGAAAGAGGTGCAGTACATACTCAGCAGAGAAGGCGGCTCAGATTCTGAGATTCTGAACGGTGAATTATTGTTTTTTATATCCCAGAAAAATGCCAGACACCAAGACATCTTCTGAACTGTGCCCACCTGCCATAGCCTTTCTGGGAAGCAACTCAGCTGGGGATTCCCTAGTTATTTTGGTCTGCATTACTTCGGTGTAGACAGATAGGTGTATACACATCCTCTATGTGCCAGGGAAAGAGAGGGATTATTTAAGGAGGAATTCCTGATATCCCAAACCTTGTGTCCAAGACAGAAGGAGTGGTATCTTCTGTGGTTCTCTAGAACATATTCAGGCTGGAGGTGTTCATTTTCTCATGCCCCTGCAGCACAGACCCCATCTCCATGTCAGGCTGAAGGAGCAACCTCTGCAACCCTGCAGCCAATTCTAATTTTAACTCCATGCCCTCTGAGGTGAGCACCAGGGTTTGTGCAGCTCCAACAGGAAGCATCCCCGCTGACCTTTCGAATTTCAGGAGCTTGATGCTTGCTTATCCCTGCAAGCCTCAGGAAAATCCCTACCTAAGAGCAACCTGCAGAGATTCCATTGCACTGCAATGAAGTGTATTTTGAGTTTGCGGCAACTGAGAGGACAAAGCCCTGCTCAGAGAAGGATATATTTGTTCTAAGCCCTGTGGTGTGAAAGTGGGGTTGAACTGTGAGGGTTGAAAGGGCAGGCCGTGGCAAGCTTGTGTTTCTTTTTCCTCAGTAAAAAAGGATGGCTCCTCCTTAGCCTATTGCAGAGTCCTGGCCAACAAAAGTGACATGTATTAACCTTTCAGCTCTTGCATAAAGGATGGATCCTTTTACAGTTTCAAAAGAGCTGAGTGAGGCTTTTTCTATCCTGTGACAGAGAGGGAGTAGGCATAAGAGCAAGGTCAGGACAGCGCTTCCTAAGCTGATGGAAACGCTTTGCCATGGTGCCTAATTAGTGTGTTACAGCGCAGAAATCTTCTCCCTTTACTAATCCCTGATCTGGGTTTCTCCATGGTCCTAGGGGGCAGGACTGCCCTAGGACAAAAGCAGTTTTGACTCCTGGCAGTCCTGATCCCTTTTGCTGAGGTCCAGAGAAGGCTTACAGCTCTAGGACGCAGACTCAATAAATATCATCACTTCCCATTGCAGTGTTCTCTTGAAGCAGTGCCTCCCCAGTCTGTGGTAGCAACCTCAACCACTCAGGGCTAATTCCATGTTAAACTTCATGAATGGCATGGGTAAGTTCCTGGACTATGCAAAAATATTTTTATTGTACACTAAAATATTTGAAATAATTTGCTGGTTGCTAAACATTCAAGTTTCTATATTTCTCTTTCAAGCAACAATTTTTCCCCAGGTAATCCAGAACACTGGATCTGTACTGAAGTACAAGTGACCAACCCCTGTTCTTGAGAGTGTTACTGGGCAGTGGGACGTATCCTTATTAAAGGGTCTGCTTTCAGGAGCAGATAAGGGATGCAAGCAGGTCAGGCTCTCACTTGTCTGTCTGTCCTTTGCTGCAGTGTCTCCTCCTTGCCATGCCTCAGCCACATGGTTCACCAAACATCAATGTCAGGCATCATGGAGGGCAGCCACAGCCCAGTGCTGCAATCCCTGCAGAGCTCAATGTACCAAGCTGTCTTGGGGAAAGGCACCCACACTGCCTGCTGTATGATCTTGTGGGTTTCATGATGATCACTAACACCATGTACCACCCAAGATGTGAACTGGGAAGTGTTAAGGCTTCCCCTCTACTTTATAGTGGCATTAGACATGCAAGGTTGGTTTGGACGATCCCATAATCCTTTTTGGACTGCTAAACCTCAAAGCCAGATAGATGGTGGAGTGGACAAGAGAACAGAAATTCCACATTAAAATCTACAGTGATTTGAAGAAAAGGGGTTTCCTCTTTCTATTTCTGAAAAGGCCAGGCTATATTTTATGGGAGAAGCCTTGATCCCTTCCCCACTCTCCTACCTTGCCCCAGACCTAACCTTGAAAGCAAATACCCATCAGTCCTAATATGCTGTATTTTGCTTGGCTTCTTAAAAAACCTGGAAGTAAAAACAGAAGGACATGAAGGAGTTCCTTCCGGACAGAGCCATAATGCTTACCCCAGAGGTGAGGAAAAATTCATTCAGCCTTGGTACCTTAAAATGCTATGCTAAGAAGACACATCCACAGCAAAGGAGTAACATTTTGGAAGTTACTCATGGAATAACTTAGCTTTCTGAGCCACAGCCATGGTGATGCATTTAATAAGTATCAGAACTACAGGGGTGAGACCAAGATAGTGAGGACAGCAGTTCCTGTCAAACTCAGTCCACAACAGGAGTATGTGCCAGAAGGGAAGGAGAATGTGGGGAAGAAAAAGCAACCAGTCTGTGAGATCTTTATTATCTCCCACAGCTGTTGCCTACGCTGAACTGCAAGGATTTGGTTACATCAGATGTCTTTCAGAGCCAGTCGCAGCGAGGTTCCTCATCTAATCTCATCAGGTTTCACCTTCCTGTGACATATCTTGTGCAAGGAAAGAGGATTGTGCATCTCTGGCCACACCCAAGGTTCACATCACGTGGGAGTGCTGCTGTTGAAGAGGAAACACAGAAGATGGGAAAAAGCTGAGTCCTCCCTACACCCCCCTTTCCCTCACTTTCCTTTTGCTCCTCCCTGTCTCTTCCTGTCTGGTGATCCTGAACTTTTCCCAGCAAGATGACAGGAACACATTGCAGCTTTTGGGTTTAGGGCTATTCCCTGCCAGACTGCCAGAGAAGACACTAAGGGGGCCTGGGAGTCCCACAGCCACTGAGGAAAACAGAGGAAACAGAGCATTCAACCCCAGACAGGGTTCTGGATACATGAGCAAATACAGAATCTCTTTTCCAAATCAAGAGTGGTTCAAAGAATTCTGCTTTTGGTTTTTGTCATTTTGGAGCAGACCAACTTGTGGAAAAGGGGTGCATTAGCATTAGTGTCATTAATAACCAAGAATTAGAATTCCAACCTATATTAACTACATCTGCAATTGACGTTAAGATGGAAAGACATTTTACAGTGTCTTGACCCTTAGAACCTTAAGGGACATCCCCATGACCTGGGTCTTCTAATAGCTTCTTATTGTTTTATGTGGATTATCCATGGAGAGAGGAAGACCCGTTTTCCTCTAGCATGGGTTGTATAAACCCATAGAACTTTGAAATAACCACACTGCCTTTCCAGCCAAAGACATTTAAGCAGTATGCTTGAACCATAGCTCTTCTCTTAGCGCTTACAACTGTGTAGCTACATTTGCATGTACCTGTCCTTCTGCTATTGATCATGCATAGTGACCCAAACCCTGGTCACACCGAGAAATACAGTGTCTACAGGCATCATACTTGTTGGCCTTGATGTTGTCAGTTTTCTCATAACAGTCTATGCCGCACGCATTCAGCAAAAAAAGACACAGAAATACTTCATCAAGTCCCATCAGTGTCTTTCAGTCAGGGATGTTAGTAGGGAACTAAAATCTTGTGTGGTCATATGATGTCACATCTGGAAGCTGTTTTGTGCAACATAGCAATGGGGACAATCTAGTCTTTCAGGGCAATGCACTTACTGTTTAATTATGCTATCATTGTTATGTACCACTGGGTAATTTAATGGATGAGAAACAGGACTATCAGACTACGTATGGATTAGTGTCCTTTCCTGTAACATGTGAAATGTAGGTTCAAGCTCCATATGAAGTTATTTGAACAAGGGCCTCTTGAAAATTAGGAGAGAAGTACCAAACACTAAACAGGCAAGAGGTTACTTCCGCCTGCTGCTGCAATCTGTACAAGGAACAGATTGGCATCTTCTGAATACACCCACTGGATCAATCCCCAAAGCTAAGCAGGTAATGACATGCTCAGCTGGTGAGTTCCAGCGGGGTTTAGAGCTGAGTAAGCTCCTCACTGATCATCACTGTTGAGACTTAGGCAGCTCCAAACATGTTCAGAAATGAAGAAATATATATGCTGTGAGGACTGGATTGATGGGAATAATGAGTGTCTGGTACATCCAGGGATAGATGGTTGTAAGCTGTTTGAAGGATCAGAAGTTAGACGCACAGAAATAAAGTTCAAGGGCAGAAAGTGGGCTCATAAATGACAATATACCAAAACAAGTAAATACTTTTTTTTAGAAAAATAATAACATTCAGGTATGAACTAGAGAGATTTAAATTTTGATTTAAGTAATGATTTTCAGCAATTTATGGGATTTTGTGCAGTGTAAGGGAAAAAGTTTACTAAATTTAATCCTAAAGAGTCAATATAAGATATATTGATTGAGGCGCTTGCATCCTTGTCCCTCTTATCCATGCTGACTGCTACCATTGTGTCACAATGAATTCAGAAGTGGGTGGGCTCAGGCTGTACCAGCAATATAGATTGAATACTGGAGTGAAAACTGTCCTAAAGAAATTTATGAGGTTGTAAAAGAATTTCCAGAGAGGACACTATCATTTGGGCATTAAAAATTCACTGCCCAAGACATCAGCTTGTTAATGCTATTAGGAGCAGGTAGAACAGACAATTGATGTGATCTCTGCTTGAAGCAATTTGATATCTTTAAATCTTTTCTTCTGGACACAAGAAAAATTTCAATTAGCCTAGATATGAAACATGCAACATCTTGAAAATAACACTCCAGGAGGTAACTTCCCCTTGAAAGCATTAAAGGAAGAAAGCTTTGCTGAGAGACATTAGGAGGTAAGTGTCAGAGAAATTAGTTTGATGTGGGGTTGTTTCAGTGCTAGTAGAAAGCAAGCTGCAATTTCCATCTGAATTACAGCAAGTGTCGTGCTGGCACCACTGACATATTTACAGGTAGCAGGACTTTTTGTCAGGATTTCCCAACTCAGTGAAGACATGGTAGGTTTCCGTCTGCAACCCTGCTACAAACGCAGGCTACTCATCATAAGTGAAAATGGGATGTTCAGGCCTCCCAAAGAAGTAGATTTGCCTGTTGATGGTTTCCAAACTAGCATGAGCATGGATAGATACAATATTTATGAGTAAGGACAAGTCAGATGAGCGTTCAAACACAGAAACAAGTTTCTCCACACTAATAAGGTGAGGCATCCAGAAACTTAGGGAAACATTTAGGAGCTACTATTCTTGGCACTTCCATAGACACCCCTATATGATTTTCAAAATCTCCCTTACAAGGTCTTCATAGTACACAACTTTGCTTTCAGAAATTAACTATCCTGAAGATCTGCAGCACCCTTGAAACCCCAAGAGATGTAAATAGCACAGAACCCTTGCTAAGATCAGGGAATCCAGAACAACAAGGGGTTTTTAAGAGTTGGACTCACTAATTCTCTTCATGCCAGATGCAGAAGCAACTTGCTTAGCAGAACTAGGTAGGAATCAAACTCTTGTGGTAGAAGTGCTAGCTTTGCTTCCTGCACATGTTTCTGATTACTGTGAAAAGACATCAAGATGAATATGCTAGGTGTTAGCCCTGTGGAAAATACAAACTTATGATGTTCTTTAAGAATCAGCGGTGACTTTCCACTGAAAATAAAGTGGGAGTCATAGAATCACAGAATGGTTTGGGTTGGAAGGGACCTTAAAGTTCATTTAGTTCTAACCGCCTGTCACAGGCAGGGACGCCTTCCACTAGATCAAATTACTCCATGGCCCATCCAAACTGGCCTTGAACACTGCCAGGGTTAGAAGCAGCTGGAAGCTGCTCTAAGGTCTCCCTGGAGCCTTCTCTTCTTTAGCTGAACAAACCCAGCTCTCTCAGCCTGTCACTACAGGAGAGGTGCTCCAGCCCCTGAATCATCTTCGTGGCCTCCTCTGGACTCACTTCAACAGCTCCAAGTCCTTCTTATGTTGGGGTCCCAAAGCTGGATGCAGGACTGCAGTGGGGGGGTCTCATCAGACCAGAGTAGAGGGGAAGAATCCCCTCCGTCAACCTGCTGGTCATGCTGCTGGTGATGCAGCCCAGGGCACGGTTGGCTTTCTGGGAGATATGGTTGGCTTTCTGTGTGTTCAATTCACAGGCAATTTCCCCTCCTGCAGAAATCCCCAGTCAACAACCAGCTAACCATTGCTTTACTACCTAACTTCATGGAAAGATTCTAACTTCAAGGCTCTAGCAGTGTTTCTAGTCCATTTGGGTTTCCCTGGATTATTCACTATTTTTAAAGGAAAATAAATCCTTTGACCTTTGAAAATGCTGCAGTGACTATCAGCGGAACTGTTCATTCATGGTAGAAAGTTATAAAAGATAGTTTAAGTAAGAGGCGAGTGTTTTTCTTTTTTGCATTTTGCTTTAAGTATGCTACATACTCTTTCTATGTGTTGAAAGCACAGAATTAAATCCTAACTAAAGGCTGTAAAATAGCAGTGAATCTGAGAGGCCAGAAACAAATACATATTATTGCCCCTTTCATAGATCATATGAGCACTGTGGTGACATAATAAATAATCCACCCAAGGCTTTTAAAGGTAAAAACCACAAATCATTAATAATGTCTCTGGCACCATATATCAAACTGAAGTCTTCCTTTTACGGCTGATCCACAGCTATTCCCAGCTGCCTTTTTCTGCTGCTGTGTACATTGCTACCTCCCTTTACATTGCTCACTCTTCCTGTCTTCCCTGCTACCATATTTCTGTGTTTTGTCCATCTGAATTTATTTCGGCAGTTTACTGAATGCAGGTATGAATAACACAAGAAAACACACCTGACACTGTTTAAATCCATTTGCTCAGGAAGTTTAAAACTTGCTTAGACAAGAAAAGATCGGCAGAAACTGTTTTTTCAGGGTAGGGAGCAGAACTGGATGATCAGATGGTAGCCTCATTTATTTATGGCACATATTATTTATTCATGGTGCTGTCTGTAATGGTGGAGCATTTAACTCCATGACATTTTTGCTGTCTTGTCAACCTCTCTTTTTTTTTTTTTGCTTATTGTTAAATCCACTTAACCTGTTTCACCATCTCAGTCTGTCTCAGTAAGTCCATTTCTGAAGTGTTGGGATACAATCTGTCATTACTCTTTACTTGTTCATGCTTAGGGTAGGCAAGTTCTTCCAAGACGCTGGGCTTCTTTGGGTTATCATAATTAGTATAGCTGAATATCATTATTATTTAATATCATGAATTTGGTAGCAGGAATTCCTCCAGTGATGCCTCAGTCCAGCTGCCTGATTGCTCTTCCGTCCCATGATATGGGGTTTTATTTTATCTCTTTTTAGGCATTAAGGGGATACTCATCACATAGGTGTCACAGAGGAGGAAGGGACTGCAAACATAGAGGCAGGATAGTCTTGTTCTGGATTCCCCCATCTAGAAGATGCACCATTAGGTGCCAGATCAAACTAGGAGGCAAATTTTACGTGATTTTATGATTCTATGATACAGACTTATCATTTGAGGCTGGGGAAAGGCAGGAAGAGCTATGTATCAGACTCAGCCAGCATACTTATTGACTATGAAAAGGAAGGGCAGAAGTGTAGATACCCCATAGTTATTGGTATCATCAGTGCACCTTAGTATTTTCCCTTAGGAATCCTTCTTCTCTTGCTGAGATCAGTACTTGTCTGTGGCCAAGAGTCAGTCCCCATACGGGCAACTGTGGCCTTTGAGATGCCAAAATCCCTCTTGACTCCTTGACACCTGTCCTCTGATAGAAAGATTCTGTGCTCACTCATACACATCATTTCTTCTGAAAGGGATTGTACTGGTCATGGCATAAACAGGAGTAAATCAGCCCCCCCAAAAAAACAGGGAAAGAAAAGCTGATGGGTGGAAAGAAATGGGGCAAGTGAATTGTCAGAGAAGAGCAGCTCAGTAGTAGCTCATTCAAGTGAGAGCTGCTCTAGATGAAGGTCAATTCACAGTATAAAAAGCTTCTCCCAAAGCTTTTGGATGGAGTGTGCCTGTATCACTGCAGCTGTGACTTGCACTGGGGTCTGAGGTGATTTGTAAAGCTGTCTGATTGAGAAACACAGAATTTTTACCTCCCTTGCAAGCTGGGTCACAGGAAGCAACCCCTGGCTCTCTGCGTACACTGAGAAATCCCATAACCACTGCACCAGGCTGAGCTTGCCCTTTGGGCAGGAGAAGGCTCAAAACTTGCAGGTCAAATGTACCCATGGTGCTGAGGAAATGGAGACCTCAGAGGTTGTATTATTATGTTGCTGTTCTCCTCCATTAGCAGAACATGTATTCCTGGTGGTTTGGTGAAGGATAATAATAAAACAATCAGAATAAATATGCTGAATAGTGGGAAAATGCACTTTTAACCTGCTCTGTAAGCACACCTCCTGGTCTGATTCTTCTCCTCTTCAATGCTTTGCTGTGTGCTTTTTTTGTCAATAGTTTTAATGTGTGAGTGCGGATGTGGGTGTTCATTCAATAAGTAGTGCAGTTCTAAGGGGCATGTTTCCACCTTGCAGCACCCAGACTTCTCAGTTCTAGTTGCTTTTGGTTTGGGTGGGCTTGGAGATGGGGGCTGCTGAGGTTAGGAGGTGAGTTACCTGAGGATTTTTTCATGGTGATGATGACAAGTTTCTAACAGAGGTAGAAGACCATAGTTCTCTTGTCTGAGTTTCTAGATTTGTTTTGTAGGACATGGGTTGTGCTAATCATTCCTGCACTTGTGGATGAACTCAGAAAATCCTCATGCTAGACTACCCAGTATGAAGATACGAAGAAAGAGGAGAAAGGAAAGCCCATAGCAGGTGTCCTGCACTTATCCAAGGTGATCCTTTAGCAGAAAAGGGGAGCTGCAGCCACCAAAATGTGAGGAAAAAGGCCCAGGACAGAGCTGACATGAGCTGTGGGATGAGTAAAGCCACAGGGAAAGATCATCAAATGATATTATATATTAATAATGTACACAGCAAACTTCATCTTGGGGAAAAATAGAAAGCAACAACCACTGCAAAACAGGAATGGACATGTTTTAACAAACAGTAATGATAGTGTATGAGGGACCATTCGTTACAGGGTCCGACCAGAGGTACTTCTAGCCCTTACCAGGTCTCTGCAACATTTAGCTATTTTTAGGAAGAGCTTATAAGAAGTGAGAAGTGTACAGGACACTTCCCAGTAAACCCAATTGCAAACAAGTTAGAGTTCATGGTGTTGCTGAGCCATTGCTGTAACTTTGTTTAACCTTTAGCTGCTATAAGGATCTTTAAACAATAACTCAGGGTGTTTAACACTAGACTGCAAGGAAGCACTAAGGAATCGTGGATGCAATGTCACTTTTCCAAACAACTTCAGGCAGAACTCAAGTCCTGTCTTCCAAGTTGAGTGCCCACCATTCCCCATCCCATTTGCAAACAAAGCCTGTTATCAGTACAAAACCCCAGATGCTACCAGTCAGGAAAATAAGAAAGGACTCATTTGAAAATCCTGTGGACCTTGAGCAAAGCAAGAGCTCACTATGTACCCTGGTGGAAAGACTTGAACATAACTTAAGCAAATGTTAAATCAAGCAAACAAACAAACAAGGTCCAGTCCCAGCTTGCTTTAAAACAGACGTTTCCATTTAACCACATATCAGTTATTAAAACTCCTCAGATAAACATAAACCAGGAGCAGCCTGGATTCACCTTAGTTACATTCATTGGACCATTTACACATGTCAAGTGACTCTGAGGCTCATTTTTCAGTTTCAAACTATGATGCCTTACTGGGGATGATATAATGCTCTCCATAACCTCTCTGTCCTGGAAGAAGCCATGCTCAGTCAATACCCCATCAGGGTGACAGGTCTCAAATCCCATTGCAAGCTGTGATGAATTGTCCTGGTGTGATATTTCATATATCTCTTGCTTTCAGATGGGAGCTGACACAAATAATTGGTGTCACTTTTGCTGGGACAGTGCCAAATGCTGACAAAACAGTTTCTAATCAGAAGTGCTGGTGATTTGCTCTGGGATTTGCATGCTGGACAACAGGAAAGTGTCATCACGGCAGAGAGCTCGAAGGGCCCCAGCTTGCTGGCACACAGTGGCCCCTTGGGCAGTGCAAGAGCATGGTGTCGTGAGAAGGGCTGGTGACACATCCATCTTGGCAAGAGATGTTGGTAGGCCTGGAAATAAGGCTAAATGCTCACCTTGAACATTAGAATGCTCAGGAGTCCAGGAAAAAGGTCCTCAAGCTCTTATACTTCTGTGCATCAATGCTTAATACTCTTTTAAAAGACCTACAGGGTGCTGCCATGTAACAAGATCCAGGATGTTGACGAGTTCTTTGCATGCATAGCTGGGTGCTGTAGGGTGCTGTATGGTGCTATATGGTGCTATATCACTGCATACAGTTTTAACTCTAAAAATCTGACTATTTCTACATAGTCATTCAGGAGTGAAGGAGGACTAGTTACTTTCTCCATATCAAAGAGTGAATCTGGAGCCAGGGCCTAACCCCAGATCTCCTACATTGTGGATCTCCTTTACCCACAAAACATCTTCTCCAGAATGCTCATCTTTTTGTTGCAATCACCCTACCTCATCTGCTTTTCTCTGAGAGCCTTTTAGGCCAACAGGCTGGGAGCCAACCCTAACATAGCCCCCACTGCTACCAAAACATAGCAGGGATACAGAGTTATTCACTAGGAAAATGATCCATCTTGACTGCCTCCTGAGATTAATCAAATTTAACTCCACTAAGCCACTGGGGTGAATGTTACTACAACACAGACCAGGTCTCGCTGAAAAGTTTCAGGCTGTAAAAGATTCACCTAGTAACGGCA